>JAJTUV010000867.1:385000-674090 GCA_021653895.1 Mastomys natalensis | reverse complement strand
AATGTGGTTTCTTTGTGGATGTGGGGATTCTAACCTGGTCCGAGGCTTTCAAGCAAGTGCTGTACCCACGAGCCTCCCTCGCCCAGCCCTAATATCTCATGCATTTAAGAATCCCACAGTGCACAGTGCAAGCACAAACAGATCAAGTTGGCTGCTCTCTACAGAGGTCTGAGCAAAGACCTGGCATGATTAACATTGAGTAGCCACGGTGTGGGGCATGGTTAAGGAAGGAGGTCTTTGGATTGGGAGTTTAAACAACACAGGCAATTCATGAGACAGTGGTGATCACAGCGGACAGCAGGGTAACAGTCAAATGAAGTTACAAACCAGGGCCAGCAAAGTCCTGGGAAAGGATATGGAGTACCGGAGAAGGCTGTGGAAAGGCCAAGACATCTCAGAAAATCAGAGGGATAAATGAGCTATGTCATTTGATGGCCGTTCTGGGCTGACGTGTTCAACTGTAGCCTGCAGTTCTTCTTCCGTCTGTCCTTGGTTCACAGACAATTTTCCCCCAGGAAGCATTGTCAGGGTTTGCCCCGAAGCAGCTCATTTTCCAGTTTCTTGCCCAGTCACTCAACCCTGTAGAACTCTGACGTCCATCTCCTATTGGCCCGGCCTTCTACCACCAAGGAAGGCCAAGGTCACCCGCTGCAACTCGGACTTCACTGGGCACATTTTGTTTCAGAGTGCTTGCAAAAGCGTCAGTGGTGACCATTACCAGTGGCCCTCTCTGCCCCCTGCAGCTGGCTCAGCCCCGACCAGAACAACCTCGTTTTCCACCCTGTTTCAGTAACATTTACTTACCCATTTCATCAGCCCACAGTGCCCTCCTCCAGCTAACTCTAACTAACGAAAGGTTTTAAAAGTGGACTTCGGTGCAGATCTTGGAGTCTCTAGCATATTATTTCTATGTGTGAGCTCCTGACCAGGTATCTGGTTTACTCCTATAAAGCTCTACTAGGCCTGACTTTCCTGTCCCCAAATACTGATGCTTCCTTTTGGAGGTAGATGATTAAGCTATTTATTCTGAGTCACTGTCTCTTTAGAACAGTAGGACATCTACTTGACTGTTCTCAAGTCCTTCCTGGGTGGACAGTGACCTCACTAGGATCATTTTCCCCAATGTCCTTGGCTCTTAGAGGGGATAGTCTAAAGGAACTCTGTGTTTTCAGTGGTATAAAGAGGACCAAAGAGGCCTAAGGAAACTTTCCTTTTTAAACTCTCTTCTAGTAAAACATTTGCACCATATACAAAATTCTATGAAAATGTATTGTCTTAGTTACTTTTTTTATTTGCCACGATTACACCATGACCAAGGTAATGTATAAAGAAAGCATTTAATTTGGAGGTTTGTAGCGCCAGAGGGTTAGAGTCATTGGTGGGAAGCATGGCAACAGGCAGGCAAGCATGACTCCTGAGAACTTACATCTGATTCACAAGCAGAAGACAGAGAGAGAAAGAGAAGAGAGAGAGAGACAGAGACAGAGAGAGACAGAGGACAGAGAGATACAGAGGGAGACAGAGGGAGATGGGAGACAGAGGGAGACAGAGAGACACAGAGAGACAGAGACAGACAGAGACAGGCAGAGACAGACAGAGCAAGCTGGAATGGCATGGGCTTTTAAAACCTCAACCCCATCCCTAGTGACATATCTCTGACAAGAACACACCTCCTACTCCTTCCCAACAGTTCCACCAATTGGGGACCAAGCATTCAAAGATATGAGTATAATGACAGCCATTCTCATTCAAACCTCCATATTCTACTTGCTGGCCCCCCATGGGCTCATGGCTATACCATAATGCAGATGCATCCAGACCAACTTCAAAAGTCCCCATAGTCTTTCAGAGTCTTAACAAAGCTTAAAAATATAGTCTCTTTTGAGACATAGACAATCTCTTAATTATAACCCCTGTAAAAAGCAAAAAGCAAACAATATATTTCCAACATGTAATGGCACAGAATGTACACAACCATTCCAAAAGGGAGGAAAAGGAACACAGTGAGGAAATACTGATCCAAAGCCAGACCAAAACACAGTAGGGAAGACTCTGGCTCCACCCTCCCAGCGTTGCTGACTGCAGCACACTTCTTTCTTTGGGCTGGTTCCTCTTATGGACTGCAGCTCTCCTTGGCAGGTATCCCACAGCTCTGGCATCTCCAGCATCTAGAGGTCTCCAACACAATCCAGGATTCACTTTTATAGCTTGATGCAATGGCTTCTCCCAGCACTCATGAAAGGATTCCCCTGTCACCTGTCTGGTCTTATCCACTTTCCTTTAACTGTGGAGGAAGATGGTATAACCCTTTACTTCTCTGTTCTTCATGACTCTAAAGCTAGAACCGAGTGGTTGAGACTGCCAAGTTCTGTTGCCTGCTTCAGAGGGAACCTGGCCCACATTTTGAATTACATTTGTATCAGCTTTGATTTGACATTGCTCTTTAAAATGGATGATCCCTTGGGCCTTTTCTTCTCTGGAGTTGAGGGATTAGCTGGGTGGAGTCTCACCCCAGGGCATCCCTCCCTGTATTCCATTTCTTCAGAGACCTTTCTTTAAACTTATCTCTTTGAACACAAGACTTGTGGCTCCAACATTAAATTTTCTTATTTTCTTTAACCCCTCAAATTGTATTTTTTATTTCTTTTTTGTCTGGCTTGCTCCTTTTCAATTATAGACCTGCATAAGAGTGATTATTAATAACCACAAGATAGAGCCAATATTAAGTCATCTTGAAATCTTCTTTGCCAACACAGTCAGTCCAAAACTTTTTCATTCAGCCTCAAGCAGATTCTCCAGACAAGAGGAAAAGACAACCATATTCTTTGCTAAAATATCACAAATAAACAGAATTACAAATAAAAAAATTAATGTTTAAGAAGCAGCCCACCATGTATGTGTGGTCATAGTTGGTGTCCTTCCAGGAACTTTAAGAGTTATCCTTGGCCAAACTGAGTCAGAATTGGAGGTGGAAAGAATCTACTGGCAATTCATCATGAGAACTAGCAACTCACAGCAACTCTCCCAACTGTCACTAGTGCAGATCCGAGTCTGGAAGGCAGACACTGTGGTTCTAGAGACACATGGATGCACAATGAACTGCAGAGACACATGGATGGATACAGGGAATGAAGTAGTGTGCTTAGACATACAGTGGAGCCCAACAATGTCCCATGTTCATCCTTTGTGGCTTGGCTCAAGGAGCTCAAAAAAGGAAAGGGGATTGGAATGAGGGATGCAATGACCTTTTATGAACCCATAGCAAGTTCTTAGACTGAGCATGCTCCCTTGGCTTAGTGCAGTTCAGGTAGATTAAGAGTTCTCAGTCTTTCCATTGCTATGGCCTTTCATCTGTTCATCTGCAGAGCACTGCTCCATAGTTATTCTACTCTCCTGCCTCAAGACCATCAGGATACCCAACAGGGAAGCTCCAGACAGCCTCCCAATTCAGCAATCACCTAGCTGTGGAATCCACACCCCATGTCTCTCCTCAAGTAAGCCTTGATTTCCTGCTTTATAAATATGGAGTGTGTTTGGAGGATAAACATCTTGGCTAAAACATTTTTTGACTGTCCCACAAATATTGCTACTCTTGTCAATTTCTCAACCCAAGAACTTTCTGGATAGTTTCAGTAATGGGCCCCTGGGTCATGTTTTCACCTTTATTCTTTTTTTTTTTTTTTTTTTTTTTTTTTTTTAACATTGAGAAACTTAATTTATTCCCACAATGAGGGCTGAAGGAAGATCAGAAGCAAGAGTCTGGTCTCCTGGCCCATCAGAATTCATATCTGATGAATTCACCTTTATTCTTACTCTACTATTTTTTCTCTGCTTTGCTGGACTGTCACTATACATGGGCCATCCTTCACCCAAGATGCTGAGAGTTCAGTTCCTTAGATGTGGAAGCAGCAGAATGAAAAGTTGAAAGTCATCCTCAGCTACAGGGGTCCGTGATGGGCTCACGGTCAGCCTGGACTATGTGGGGCCCTGTCTCAAAAAGTTGATCAGCGAAAGGAAAAAGGTTGAACCAAGGAATGAAGGTGCCATTGAATTCTCCCCCTTCCTTCTGCTGCTCTGAGCAAGGACAGGCCCCTGCAGACACATCCTTGCATAACAATGACATTGAGGGCTTAGGAGGCCAAGAAGGTCTTTATGAATTGTTAACCATCTGATGTCTACTGGGAAATGGGCTTGTTCCTTCTGAATGATGGTCCAATTAACAAGGGGCTAGGGTTATAACATCAGCTATGTTTCTTTTATTCAGTGAACGCTTACTGTCTGTCTGTGGTGAATCAGATACAGCTAAGGGGTCAGAGGAAAAGAAAGGAGTAAGTCCCTGTCCTCTGAGAACTTACAACCTAGGGGAACACACGAATTAGAAAGAATGAATTCCAATACAAGTCATTTGTCTGCTGTCTCAGCTCAGTAACACTTACATATAAGAGTTTTAAAAGATCTTTCAAGTATGGGCTAGGGAGCTAGCTTAGTCCATAAAGAGCTTGCCTTACAATCATAAGGACATGAATTCAACCCTTGGAATCCATGGAGAAAAGCTAGACATGGTACTGTAAACTTACAATCCCAACAGAGACAGGAGGATCCCTGGGGCTTTTCCACCAGATAGCCTAGCCTGGTTGCTGAGCTCCAAGCCAATGAGATACCTTGTCTCAAAACAGGGTAGATGGTGCCAGATGACACCTGAGCTTGACATCTGGCCTACACACACACACACACACACACACCACACACACACACACACAAACACAAATCAACTAGTTATCACAGTTGTTAAATGATTGCATGTAGGGATTTTTTTTTTAATTATAAGATTTTTACTTTATTTATCTTACATGATGAGTGTGTTTTAGGCATGTATGTATGTTTACCACATTCATGGTTGGTGCCTGCAGAGGACAAAAAAGGTATTGACTCCCCCTGGAACCAGAGTTGTGATGGATGTAAGCCACTGTGTGGGTCTTGGAAAGAAACCCAGGTCTTCTCTGCAAGAGCAACAGGTGTTCTTGACCACTGTGCCGTCTCTCTAGACCTACTGTAATTTTGTTTTTGAGATGAAGTCTGGAACTTTCTGTGTAGCCAGGCTGCCCTGCCATCATCTTGTTTCAGCTTGTCTAATGTTGCCATTAAAGGTGTTCAAAGCCACTCCTAACTTGTTACCAATTTTCCAGATTTAAAAGAAAAATGAGAGAAAACCAATATGTTATCAAAGTTTTAGGGCCAAAGCCTGGGCCCCAGAAACACTAACAAGTTGGGCCAAGCACTTGTACTCAATAGATCAATTAAAGAGAAATGTGATAGTGTAGAGAAAAGATATGCACTTAATGTGGCCACATTGGGAACAGGGACAGATAAAATGGTCCAAAACTCCCAAGTCCATCTCTGAGGTCTTGATATGAGGCTTGGATTTAAAGGCAAGAAGTATGCACAACTAAGCAGTCCTGGTCAAGGGGCGATCCTGCCCATCACTGACCCATCATTGTCTTGTACCCAGTGTCTGCAAGGTGATCAGACAAGTTGTGAGAAGAGCGATTAAGTGTCTTCCTGAGAGACAAACCCCTTCTTAGGTCGGTACCAGGTTTCAGCCTATTTCTTCTCCCAGCATGAGCTTCCCAGGGATTCATCATTTCAATTATCCAGAAGCTGAAGAGAGGGATGCAGGCATCTAGAGCAGTGGTTCTCAATCTGCAGGTTTGGGGTTCAATGATCCTTTCACGGGGTCGCCTAAGACCATCAGAAAACACAGATATTTACATTACGATTAATGTACATATCAATTACAGACAGCAGCAAAATTACAGATACAAAGTAGCAACAAGAACAATTTTATGCTTGGGGGTCACCAAACATGAGAAACTAAATTAAAGGGTCATAGTATTAGGAAGGTTGAGAACCACGGGTCTAAAAGCATCTTCCATTCGTGCCAGGATGGTTACATGTATGTGTGGGTTAAGTATGCAATTCATTAAGATTAATGAAACTCCTGCTAAGAAGCCGGAAGGAAAGTCTTGTAAACTTAAACAAGAGATTAGAATAGACAGAACTTGACTGTCCAGTGAGGCATCTGGTGAGCAGAGAGTAGACAAATCAGCATAAACTAGGTTATATATTCCCGCCTGGGAGACTGGGTGATGAGGCAGCTGAGGAGACAGAATACTAAGCCAGAGATTGCACAAGAGAAGAGAAACAGGTAGATGGATGGGGGAAGCCTGGGTGGAGAGAGAGGATGCCAAGAGGAGCTAGGCATCTGGATATTCTTAAAGAAAGCATAAACTCGGAGCCCGGCATCAGATGCTCCACCTCAAGCAATAAAACTGTTCTGCTACAGGCCATCACTCACAATGTCATGCCAGCTTGAGATGGCTTTGGCTGGAGTCCTGGTTAATTTTCTCACTGGTGTGGCAAAAATACCCACAAAAGTAACTTAAGAGAGAAAGGGTTTCTTTTGGCTCACAGTCTGAGGGTTACTCAGTCCATCATAGCAGGGAAGGCATGGCAGCAGGTACATGAGGTGGCTGGTCACACTGCATCCACAGTCAGGAAAGAGAGAGAGATGCACGCTGGGATTCAGCTCTCTTTTTATGTAGTTCTCTTTTTATTCCTTTTATGTAGTTGAGGACCTCAGACCATAAAATGGGTGTGTCTTACCATTTAAATTAACTTAACCCAGAAACTCCCTCACAGGCATGCACAGAGAAATGTCTCCTAGGTGATTCTAGATCCTGTCAAATTCATAGTCAATATTAATAATCACAATTGCTATCATCAAAGTGGACACACGAATCTTGGTACTAATGGAAATAATTTGTTAATACCGCTTAGCCATAGATAGGTAAAAATGGAAGAGGAAGTAAAAGCCAAGTGGCTTTCAAAGTTAATGGCTTTTTAAAGAAATATTTTTTCAAATTTCTAGAAAGTTGACCGGTAAGTGCCAGTAGAATATACATACTTCTTCCCAGTGCCAATGCACTAGAGCTAACAACTCTCCCTGCTCTCTCCTCCTTCCTCTCCCCCTCTCTTCCCTACTCTCTTTTTCTCTCCATCCTTCTCTCTCTGTCTCTCCTCTTTCTTCCCCTGTCCCTCTCTTTTTTTTTACCTTCTTCCCCTGTTTCTTACAAAAGTATTACTATAAATGTCTTATTGATAATAGGTATGACACTACTGTGACCCTGCAAGAATTAACATTGATCTAGAGATGTGGCACAGTGGTAGAGCCCCTGCCTAGAATCCCCAGTGAGGGGCTGGGGTGTGACTCAGTGGTAGAGCCCCTGCCTAGAATCCCCCAGTGAGGTGCTGGGGCGTGGCACAGTGGTAGAGCCCCTGCCTAGAATCCCCCAGTGAGGGGCAGGGGTGTGGCACAGTGGTAGAGCCCTGCCTAGAATTCCTAGTGAGGGGCTGGGGTGTGGCTCAGTGGTAGAGCCCCTACCTAGAATCCCCCAGTGAGGGGCTGGGTTGTGGCACAGTGGTAGAGCCCCTGCCTAGAATCCCCCAGTGAGGGCTGGGGTGTGGCTCAGTGGTAAGCCCCTGCCTAGAATCCCCCAGTGAGGGGCTGGGGTGTGGCTCAGTGGTAGAGTCCCTGCCTAGAATCCCCCAGTGACGGGCTGGGGTGTGGCTCAGTAGTAAAGCCCCTGCCTAGAACACCCAGTGAAGGACTGGGGTGTGGTTCAGGGATGGAATGCTTGCTGAGAACAGGCAAAGCTCTGGGTTTCATTTCCAGCACCACAAAAAAACAAATTAACACTACACCCATATAGCCCCCATTTGTCTGCTGAGTGGTTTGTTTTTTTTTTTTTTTTCATGTACTAGGGTCCAATCCAAGTCTGTCTTAGTGCTTCTCTATACTATGTCTTTATACCCTATTTTTTGTTTGTTTTTAAGACACTAGGGTTATTTGTCCATGAATACCCTTTTTCTTGGTGATTGCCTTCTCTTAGAGTCAGATTAAACACTGACAAGACGTGGCACAGGGTGTGTGACCTCTGTCCATCACAGGAGGATTGTGAGTTCACTGTCCACTCACCTCACTGTTGGTGAGGCCACATTTAGCCACTTTGTTAAAATATAAAGGGCAGATTTCTATGAGGGATGGGTGGTGTGGCTGGATTCTACCATGGTAGTGGAGTTTGAACCAGGTTAAAAAGATGTGATAACACGAAATAGCTTCAGAGTGCCTACTGCCGGTAAGGACACTGTAAATGACTGATTTCACAAGAGAAAGCTCACTCGAGTGAGGTTTGTGGTCTGTGTGATCTGTGATCAACCTATAAGTAGGTATTACTGACCGTGGTTTACTGTACCCAAACTGGTCTCTAACTTGCTGTATAGCTTAGGCTGGCCTTGAACTCTTGATCCCTGTCTCTACCTCCCAAGTGCTGTCATGGCAGGTGTGTACCACCATACCCTGCTAGTCTTCTAATTTTAAAATAAGCCAAAGTACACTAATGTAGAGGCTAGACCTTATTCTTATGGGATGGGGTTTGGCAAAACAAAGCATGAGAACTCTCTTTAAGGTAGATAGAGGAAGGGAGGGAGGGAGGGATGGGAGAGGGAGAGGTTGGGGGGGGGCGGGGATCAGCAAGGTGTGTTGCAGCACATAGCTATCATCCCAACATTCAGAAGTCTGAGGCAGGAAGATTGCAAGGTCAAGGCCAGCCTCTCTCTAAAGTAAATAAAATAAAATAAAGTCAGAAATGAAAGTGGATATTTATTTAGAATGAAGAGAAAGTGACAGATCATGTATTACAGACTTTTAAAATTTGGCAAATACCAAGGGCTGGGGAGAAGTCTCATTTGGTAAAGTGCCTATCGTGCCAGCACGAAGGGCTTGAGTTCAGGTCCCCAGAACCCATGGAAAGTGCTGGGCATGGCAACACACTTGAACCCCAGTGCTGCAGTGTGAGTGTGGGCATGTGGGTTTCTAGGGGCTCACTAGCCAGCCATCCCACCAAGTCACTGAGCTCCAGAGTTAATAAGAGAGCCTGTCTCCAAAAAATAAGATGGACAGGTGCTAGAGAGATAGCTCAGCAGTTAAGGATGCTTACTGACCTGGGTTTGCTTCCCATGTGGTGACTCACAACCACCTGTAACTCCAGTTCCAGGAGATTGGACACCGGCTTCTGACCTTCACAGGTACCACCAGGCATATATGTGGTGTGCTACATGCAGGCAAGTAAACACTCAAAACACATAAAAGTAAATACATCTTTAAAAAAAAACAAAAACAAATAAGTCTTGCAGAGGTGAGGAGGACAGAGCCTAAGCAATGGCCCTTTGACGTTGATGTCTGGTCTGCAGGCACGCATACATGCTTAGCCTCCCCTCCAACAATATTGACAAGCACATGCTTGCAGGATTCCAGCTGAGAAGAGAAAGCCATGCAAAATGAGCAGATTAGAAGAAGGTAACTTGTACTGAAAGGCCTCCAGGATCAGCTGTGACCACCTGGTCACAAGGGTGCCCACTTGGTCTGCATGGGTACCTGTCTGGTCTGCATGGATACCCACCTGGTCTTCAGGGGTGCCCACCTGGTCTGCATGGGTGCCCACCTGGTCTGCATGGATACCCACCTGGTCTCAGGGTGCCACCTGGTCTGCATGGGTGCCAACCTGGTCTGCATGGGTATACACCTGGTCCGCAGTACCCATCTTGTCTGCAGGGGTACCCACCTGGTCTGCATGAGTGCCCACCTGGTCTGCCTGGGTACCTATATGGTCTGCATGGGTACCCACCTGGTCTGCAGGGGTGCCACATGTTTCAGGGTACCATTGGTCTGCAAAGGTACCCAGCCTCCCATTTACTGTTGAGCTTCCTGAGACTGACTGCCACCAGAAGTTTTACCGACTACTCGCTCACTTGCTCATTCATCTGTGTCCCTCTGGAAATGAAAATGGAGCCGGGATCCTTGTCATATTCACAGCATATTCCCAGTGCCAATATTGAATGTTGGCACCCAGTAGGACTATCAGTTGCCTCAATGGACTTCCATTTCAAAAAGGCGGCTGTCAGCTGTCTTGTGGAGGCACACAGTAGGATGGTACTTTTAAAGTTTGGATCACTAAAAGGAAACAAAACAAAACAAAATAAAACATGTTATTCAGACAGAAATAGAGACTCCTGTGAAACACGGTGAGACACAGTTAGGCTGCCAAGGCTTTATTGTGTAGTTTGCAAGAGACTCTCTAACCAGTGAGAAAGAATCTTTCAATGATACCAAAAGTGAAAATCTCCCAGGAACTCACCAGGAAACTCCACGGGGGCGGAGAGGCTAGATTGATCTTAGATTTTGGAGACTATCAGCAGGACCCCGAGTCCCACTAACTGAAGCAAAACAGAAAGAAAAGATTATTGGCTTGTGTAACTGGAATGACAAGAATGTAGAGCACAGAAGTGCCATCGAGGTATGACAACCGTCCGACTTAATCTCTGTGCCTCTCTTTCTCCATGTCCTTATGTTTTTGAAAAACTTTTAAATTTGCATTTTATGTGTAAGAGTGCGTTGGCTTGCATGTATGTATACCTTCTACATGTGTACGGTACCCTCAGAGGTCAGAAGAGGGCATCAAATCTCCCCAAGACTACAGACAGTTGTCAGCTGCCATGTGGGTTCTGGGAGCTAAATCCAGGTCCTCTGCAAGAGCAGCAAGTGCTCTGAACCACTGAGCCATCTCTCAATCCCTAACATGTCCTTATTTTTGAGATAGGATTTCCTGTATGTGACGCTGGCCTCAAACCCACTATGTAGCTGAGGATAGCCTTGAACCCCCCACTTCCCAAGTGCTAGGAGTATAAGCATGTGCCCCCATGCCTGGTTAATGTGGCACTAAGGATGGAATCTAGGGCTTTGTGCATACTGGGCAAGCACTCTTCCAACTGGAATACATCCCCAGACCTCTCTGCCTTTTGGTTTTCATTCTCCACGCGTTGGCATCCTTCTTTGTTTGGCATTCATATCGGCATCCTTCTTTGTTTGAAACAGTGTCTTGCTCTGTAGCCTATGCTGGCTCTGAATTGATGATTCTCTCATCTCAGCCTTCCAAGTACGGGGAGGATATACCATCAGGTTTGGATTTAAACAGCATCATTGTGTATGCACATGAGTGTGTGTGTGTGTGTGTGTGTGTGTGTGTGTGTGTGTGTGTGTAACAGAGGTCAACCCCAGGTAGCATACCTCCAGAGTGCTATTTACCTTGTTTTTCTGAGACAGGGCATCTCATTGGTCTGGAATTTGCTGATACAGTGAGGCTAGCTGATTAGTGAGCCTGGGGATTCACCTGTCCAGAGCTGTGGAATTACAAGTATGTACTATCATCATACCTGATAGTTTTCGGCATTACCATAATTTTTTCTTGCTTCAAAGATAGCTTCTTTCTTCATTGGAGTTTCTATTGCTGTGATAAAACACGGTGACCAAAAGCGATTTAGGGAGGATCTTGCTGCTTTCAGGTCTATTGCTTAAGGGATGGCAAGGCAGGAACCTGGAGACAGGAACTGGAGAAGAAGCCATCGAGGAGTCTTACTGGCTTACTCTCCTAGCTTGCTCAGCCATCTTTGTTTCAGCACCTAGGCCCCCCAGGACAGGGGTAGCACCACTCACAGTGAGCAGGGGTCCTCCCATATCAATTGTCAATCAGAAAAACAGACCCCTTCAGGCTTTCCTACAGACCAATCTTGTGAGACATTCTCTCAATTGAGGTCCCCTCTAACTTGTGTCAAACTGACATAAAAGTAGCCAGCACAGTTTCTATATTGGAAAAGGGGAGGACATTTTAAAAATGAGATTGTCGTTAGGAACAGCAAGAGCTTTCTCCACAGGCACCACATAGAAAACTTCTAAGAGAGGGCTATCGGCCCCAGCCTGGACCAGTCTCTGAGTCTTGGGGAATCTGGTTGGTGATCCCCAATGCTTCACGCTGATGGAGTATGAGAAGAGCAATACAGGCAGCATGGGAAGTAAGTGGTAGACCCAGGGCCTCGGGACGGTTTCATCAGCTTCTAACATGGATCCTCTCAGTCAAAAGCAAAACCTTTCTGATCATAGCACAATGGCCTGGTGCCATTCCACCTTTGGAAAGGATAGCATGACTTACAGACAGTCCCTGTAGGAAAAAGGATGAGAAGAAAATGATTAATGGACAGAATAGACCTCTGGCCTCAGTCTCCAGAGCTAGTAAACAGCTTCCATAGTAGACAGGTACTAGATCAAACCATGGTCCATCCCAGCATGCTATAAGCCAGATGGGAAGGAAGGGGGACACAGATAAATCACTGGGAGCAGATGGCATATACCTGAGAGGCCAGCGAGACCTTGCAGATGATGTGGGGACGGTTGGTTGGCAGGAGTCTGGGACCTGTCCATGCAAATAGCCACTGTGCTGGAGAAGATGCTGTTGTACAGCTGGGACCCTGGCTGTCAGGGTGCCTCAGTGGGACCTGGGGAGATACAGTACAGATGAGTCGGCTCCAGGCTTCCATCTGGTTCAAGCTGGTAGCAGTCGAAACAAAGAAGAGAAGCCTGGTGGACTTAAAAACAACCCGTGGGGCAGGGTAATGGATGGGGCGTAGGGACCAGAGCAGCCACACGGGTGCTTCCCAAGGAGATGACACCTGATGGCTGCACCGGAGCCCTCTGGGTCTGAGAGGGTGAATGAGTCAGAGCTGCCAACAAAGACAAACCAATGGCTCTCACTTTCATGGGGGCAACAGCGCCGAGCAGGCAATAGATCTGGGACAGAGTGGGTTTTCTGAGTCACGCTGTGCTGGCTCTAATCCCAGCTCCGCCACCAGCTTAGAGGATGTGAATTTAGGCTGACTGCAAAGCTTGTCTGAGCCTCTATTTCCTCAACTATAAAATGAAGGCAATCACACCTCCCCCTGAAGGTAGTTGTGAGGATTAAACCTGATAAGAAAAGTCCCTGGCAGGGAAAAAGTGGTGGCCAGTATTATCTATGTAAAATGGGGACCACTGAGTTTCCCAGTGGAATTCTATGAAGCCTTAGGATTCCTGAGACCAGAGCCTGTGTCTGGGATAGGTGTTTAGAAGCAAGGCTTAAGGTACCTCATCTGCATTGTCAGACAGTCTCACTAATAACCCTTTTTTCAGAAGGCTTTTTAAAAACAGGATCTCTCTGTTTAATCTTGGTTGGCCTGAAACTTGCTATGTACAACAGGTTAGCCTCAAACTCATAGAAATCCACCTGCCTCTGCCTCCCAAGGACTGGGATTAAAGGCATGCACCTGGCAGTATAAGATAACGTTTTAAAATTGTGTGTGCATATATATGTGTATACCACACACACACATATATATATATATATATATACATGTATGCGAGTATACATAATATGTGTGTGTGTGTGTGTGTGTGTGTGTACATGTGGAGGCTAGAGGTCAACTTCAGTGTCATAACTCAAGTGTCATCCACATTATTGTTTTGAGATAGCTTCTATCACTGGAACCTAAGGCTATCCCAATTATTCTGTCTTAGTTACTTAGTCTATCTTTAGTTACTTTTCTATTGTTGTGATAAGACACTATGCCCAAGGCAACTTATAAAAGAAAGAGTTTATTGTGGGTGGATTTAGAGCTTCAGAGGGTCAGTCTATGAGCACCACAGTGGGAGCATGGCAGTAGGCAAGCAGGCATAGCACTGAAGCAAGCAGTAGCTGAGAGTTTACAAAACTGGTCTGCAAGCATATAGCGGGTCAGGGTGGGGTGGGGGAGGTGGTGGTAAAGAAGGAGGAGAGAGGGAGAGAGATACCTGAAAATAGTATGGAATTTTGAAACCTCAAAGCCCATTCCCCGTTACATGACTCATCTCTTCCAACAAGGCCACACCTCCTAATCCTTCCCCAACAGTTTCACCAACTAGGGATGAAGCATTCAAGTATATGAGCTTATGGGAGCCATGCTCATCCAGTCCACCAGATAGCCTGAGTCAGTTGACTGACGAGCCCCAGAAAACCATCTCGCCAGTGCTGGCCTCACAAGCCCACACCACTATGTCACAAGCCCACACCACTATGTCCACTATTTTATGTGCTTTCTGGGGACTGAATTCAAGCTTTTATGCTTACAAGAAAGATCTCATGGACTTAACCTTCTCACCAGAGCAAGATTTTCTTTTCAGAAAAGGTGTGGCCTGCTGGGTATCTCTTCCCCTCACCTTCCAGCCCACCATCATTTCTGTAGGAGTCATGTAACATAATGGTGCTAGTCCTTATTAATACAGGCTGCTTTGTCTCTAGGTTCCACCATGAAGATTCTGAAGCCCCTGCTCTGTTCATGCTCTAACTGAGTACGGCAGCTCTGGAGATAATGTGTCCAGATCTAAACTTAGTTCTGCCGTTACCAGCTGTGTGCAATTATCTTCAGCAAGTTATCTAGAAGTTCTGTGCCTCATTTTCTTCATCTGATAAATGGGTCATAAGAACATTTGGCACCCTGTGTGATGTCAAGGGATGACAGGTGTATGCCAGTCATCCATCCTTGGAGTCAGAATAGGAGGATTGTAAATCTGAGCCTGGAAACATAGCAAGTTCCTGTCTGGAAAAACAAAGGGGAATGGAGGGCTGGAGATGTAGTCCAGAGGCAGAACTCTTGCCTAACAGGGCCTGGAGTCCATTCCAGAACCTCAGCATCCTTAGGATTTCCTGATAACTTAAAAACCATATTTGGTCCATAAGGGAATTCTGAAGACTGAGTGAGATAGGAAGGGTGCCTTTCAATGGTGGTCACTCCATCCTCAACATCATCGATACCATTACTGTCACCTCATTACCATATTCAGCATCATCACCCTGCCATCTTCCTGCTGCTACCATCATCTTCATCAATATCACCATCATGAACATCATTATCATTGTTGTCATGACAACCATCATCAATGCCACCATCAATACCATCATCCCCCATCATCATCAATACCACCACTAACACCATTACCACCACCACCATCATCATTGCTATAATACCATCACTCTCTTTATCATCATCATTATCAACATCATAATCAACATCATTATCATTAACTGCATAACCACAACCATCACTTCACCTACAGAAAGTGGTACCAATCTCTCTTACTGTACAGGGCAGAACAACAAACATAAACTTCCTTGATTTTTTCCTATGTAGATCTCAGCCTCTAATTGTTAACTGTGTGTGTGTTGAGGTGGGAGAAAGTGTGGGGAGAGGTTAGGAAACTTGAACAAAGTCCATGTGTGGGGGAAAGTCTTTAAGGTGGGGACAATGGAGAAGGCAATAGAATACCCCTGTGATATGAGAGTGGAGAAGCTGGGGATACTAGGGGTTGTAGGGTATAGTAGAGACAGGTGCTTGGAGATCTGTGAAGAAGAGTGAGGTAGGAGGGTAAACAGTAAACCAAAACTAAATATGAATGAATGAGAAAGGCACATTCCCATGATTTATGTAGAGAACTGGGCACCAGACACCGGGACCCTGGGCTGTGAATAGGCAGAGAAGAGACTGTGAAGAGTGCTGTGTGGAAGACTGGCTGTTCCTGTGCCCTTATCGAGGCTGTTTCTGCAGAGACAGTTGCTATCTTCCCTTTCCTCCCTGTTGCTAATTCATGATCCATTGCCCATCACTCAAGGCCTGCCCTGCCTATCAGTTACTTTTGTGTCACCAAATCCAAATATATGACAGGACTTAAAAGAAAAAAAAGACTGGTTTAGGCTCTTGGTTTCAGAGGGCTCGGTCTGGAGTGGAGAGTGAGGAAGCAGACTAGCTCGCATTGTGGAAGTCAAGAAGCAGTCAAGGGACTCACAATGATCTATTTCTTCCAGCTACGTTCTTCCTCCCAATGTTATCAGAACTACCCAGAATAACACAAGCTGGACACCGAGTATCCAACATATAAACTTGTGAGAGATACTTTATGTCCAAACTGTGACATCATCCTTCTGGATGTCTAGATGGGGCTTGAGAGAGGGTAGCAATGCCAGCAAGTAGGGAGCAAATGCACAAAGCACAGTGCAGATCTTTCTCTATAGCATGGAATATGGATTAAGGTTCATGGTGATCAGCAGTGGACAATTCAGTATTCTTTTAAGGAGCTGGGGGAGTTACTGTGGGGAGGAGCTGGGAAAGCCCTGAGTTTAAAGATGAAAAGGCATGGTGCAGGAGCATCATAGGAAGATCTCAGACTGTAAGCAGGCAGGAGGGAGGGAGGTGAGAGAGAATGTGAGCAAGCTCCAGGGGATGCACTTCAGGAGTGGCCATGGGGACTGCCCCCAAAGCAGATGGCCTTAGCAAAGTCATGAGGTTCACATACAACTAAGAAGAAAATGGAAAGCACATGGAACTGGGAAGATGGCTCAGCTGGAAAAAGACTTGCCCTGCAAGCCCGAGGACTTCATTCTGAGGGGTCATCCTCAGAATCCAGGTGAGGAAAAAAAACTGGGTATGGCAACACGCAAGTAAAATGAAGGCGGAGAAGGTGGGGCTTTGGGGCTCACCAGACAGGCTGGTTTACTTGGTGAGTCCAAGGATTCTGTCTCATTAAAAGGTAGATGGCACCTGAGGAATGACACCAAAAGGTTTTATATGGCCTACACACACATGCATGCACACGTGCACACATACACACACACACACACACACACAGAGAGAAAGAGAGACAGAGAGACAGAGACAGAGAGAGACAGAGAGAGACAGAGAGAGAGACAGAGACACAGTGAGAGACAGAGAGAGAGACAGATACACACACACAGAGAGAGACAGAGAGACAGAGAGCAAGAGAGACAGACAGACAGATACACACACACACACACACACACACACACACACATTTAAAATGTGTTTATCTCTTAAACATTTAATTCCATCATAGCAAATTCCCTCCTTCCAATTTGTTATATTCAAGGAATGCCCTGAACCTTAGCTCCATGAGACTCATGTAATATACCAAGGCTGGGCACCAATAAGTTGGGGGAGGGGTGTGGAGGGTTAAGCCTCTATCATCTGAGGGGCCCATCTGGCTTGTTCAAGGGCTAATGGTCCTGTAACCTTCCGGAGGATGACCTACAGAAAGGGTAAAAGCCACATTGCCACTATCAACTCCCAAGATGCTACATCAACTCAAGTGGTCAATAATGGCATTTTCTCTGCTGAATGCTTCTCCTCCTTCAGTGGTCCTCTATGCCCTGTGGCAATATTTGTGAACTACAGATGCTGGGGACAGGCTGGCTCCATTAGGCATTTTCCTAGTTCTCGTGCCTACCCTGTATCCCAATGCATCTCCCGTTCTGATCTCTGCTGAGAACTCCCTGGGAGCGTGGTCTGAAAAGGCCTCTCTGAGCAGCTGGCTGTCTCAAATCAGCTCATTCTGCCTCTTCCTCTCTTCTGTTCTCTTCCATGAGGCTGAGTTTAAGAGCAAAGCAGAGCTGGCTTTTAAACAGCAGTATGTGTCATCCAAATAAATACATTTCACTGGGGAAAACACGCTAAATATGATATTCCCGTGAGTCACAGAACATCTGTGCTGGCTCTGAAGCATAAGTAATAAGGATCGAAGAATGGGGCAAGATCACATTTCAAAATGGGCCAAGCACCAAAAGCAGGACGAGGTTACCTTCTGGCGTCTTGTTTGGTTTTTCTGAGCTACTACGGAAAGCACACTGACCAAAAAGAATAGCATCTAAAGTCTGGCCAGGATCCACAGAACTCAGTACAGATTTCTACTTAATGGAGACAAAGGAGAAGATGGTCAGAGAGACTTCTACAACGTTGCATGACCAAATCTGCCTTTGTCTGGATTCCTATTATGATTATGTGTATTCATATGTATGTACAGTTGCACCTATATGTGCAGGTATATGTGTGTGTACATGCAGAGGCCAAAGGCTAACAGTGGCTGTCATTCCTTGGACATCATCTACATTTGTTGTATGTTTCTATGGTGTGTGTTCATGTGTGTATACATGCTTGGTGTATGTGGGTGCATGTGTGCATCTTTGTGTGTGTATGTGTATGTGTACATGTATAGGCACAAGGCTAACATCAGATGTTTTCCTCATTAGCTCTCTACTTTATTTTTTGAGGCAGAGTCTCTCAATTAAACCAAGAGCTTGTCAATTGACCTAGTCTAACCCGAGATCCTGGTCTCTACCTCCCAAATACTGGGATTACAGGTAGTATCATGCTTGCCTGGATTTTATGTAAATTCTGAGTAGCTGAACTCTATCTAGTCCTCATGTTTGCACAAAAACACTTCATCGAGTTATCTCCCAGCCCGTCACCTGCTTTTTGGGACAGGGCCTCTTACAGGCCTGGAACTCACTGAGTAGCTGGGCTGACTTGCCAGAACGCTCCAGGGATATGTCTGTCTCCAACCCCCAGGACTGAGACTACAAGAACATACTGCCATACTGGGCATTTTTTTAAAAAAATCATGGGTTCTGGGATGGGACTCGGTATACCTGTCCAGCTTTTATGTGGGTTCTGGGATCTGAGCTCACAAGGCAACCACTTCACCAACTGTGCCATCTATACCTCTGATGATGTTAAAAGATTAACTCAAACCTGACTTGCTCTCTACCCATCCTCAAGTACCTTGCCAAATACTGTGGATGCTAGGCTCACAAACAAATGAGGTAAGATTTACAAAGCTACTTTGGAAAGAAGGAATGGATTTAGAAAAAAGACAAGCCCTAGAGGGCTGGGAGATAGCCCAGGATGTAAAAGGACTTCAATCATGAGGACTGGAGTTAGGTCCCCTGGAAATCAAGTTTTAAAATAAACCAAACGAAACTGAGCACTGTTGGGGCAGGTCTGTAACACAGAAGCAAAGACAAAGGAGTCTTCAGGGTTTGCTGGACAGCACACTTAACCACGTGCAGACCCAGTGAGAGGTCTTGTCTCAAATTACTGAGGTGGAGAACCATAGAGATGGACACCCAGCATTGGCCTTTGGCCGCCACATGTGCATATACAGATGAATACACCTGGATAACACACATGTGTGAATGTGTACACATAACACATACACATGAACATATGCACACATGCATGAAAACATGAACACACACATAAACACACATGCATACACATACACACATACACAAACACACAGACACACAGAGTCTTTAAAGAATGCAAGCCCCATATTTTGCACGTGTGCATGTCAGAAGAGGACGGCTCCCATAATTAGGTTCAAGAAATTCAAAATTCAGAAAGCAATAGGGTTAAACAAACAAACAAAATTTAAAAGCTCATTTTATCTTACTTTCCCCAGATGACATTTTAGTTGTACATGTTCCTAGCCTAATTAATGAGAAGCCACTCATGTCGCTGTGAAGGAAGGCTCACGCTACTCACTCCCTCTTAAATCCATAGTCTCTTGTTCTTTGTCACTGATTGTGATGTGTGCGTGTATGTGTGTGCACACACATGCGCGCATACACACACACACATAACATATAAATGTAAGTTGCTGGGTCTCTTTAGTATTACATGTACATATGTACACATATGCATATATTTGTATCGATCGATAGATAGATAGATAGATAGATAGATAGATAGATAGATAGATGACATTTTAAAAGCCACATCCAGAAAAGAACTAGCAGGCAGAAAGTAGAAGGTAGTTTAGAGAGGTGGGGGGTGGATTAGCCCAACAGAGATGTCTCTATTAAGTCTTAATCTTTTTAGACCTCCACAAACAGCCTACCAGGGGTGTCTCCTTTTCATAAGCCCAAGAGTTCTTCCCCACAAGGTGACCTGAGGACATCTTCCAAGAAACGAATACTAAAGGTAATAGATCCCGGATGCTAAGATGTCCTTCATGGACAACCATCCCAGCTGTGTTTAGTTGTCTAATCCCAGAATCTACTCAGTGTGTGTCTTAGTTACGGTTTCTACTGCTGTGATGAAACACCACAACCGAAAGCAACTTAGGGATGAGAGGCCTTATTTCAGTTGCAGCTCCATATAACAGTTCATCACCAAACACAGTGAGGGCAGGAACCTGGGGGCAGGAGCTGATACAGAGCCCATGGAGTAGATGCTGGCTTGCTCCACATGGCTTGCTCAGCCTGCTTTCTTATGGAACCCAGGACTACCAGTCCACAATGGACTGGACCCCCTCACATCCATCACTAATTAAGAAAATGCCCCATAGACTTGCCTACAACCTGATCTTATAGAGCCATTTTCTCAACTGAGGTTCCCTCCTTTCTGATGACTTGAGCTTATGTCGAGTGACATAAAACTAGCCAGGACAGTGTGTGTGTGTGTGTGTGTGTGTGTGTGTGTGTGTGTGTGTGTGTGTGTGATCCTAAGGAATTCAGAAGAGGGAGATGGATACCCTGGAATCGAAGTTTGTGAGCCACTCTTCGGATGTTGGGAATAAAGTCCAAGTCCTCTGGAAGACCAGCCAGTGCTCTTAGTCATGAAGCCATCCCTCCAGCCTGTCTCTTTTTAAGATTTTACTGCTGTTGTCATTAGACATAGGATCTCATGTAGCTCAGGGCTGACTCAAACTCCTGATGTACTGAGGATGGCCTTGAACTCCTGATCTTTCAGCCTCCATCTCTTGAGTGCTAGGATTACAGGCATTCACCGCCATTTCTGGTTTATGCCCTGCTGGAATGGATCCCAGGGCTTTGTGGATGCTAGCAAGCACTATGTTACCTGGGTTAGACCCTCAGCCCCACACTGTCTCCTAATAAAAACCTGGACCCAAATCCTTGCATCCATCGATAGCATCTTTCAAAAGCAAAATTGCCTGCTTAATTATCCAGACAGCACTCTTTGCCTATGCAGAGAAAAAAAAATGACACAAAACTGAGTTAATATATTTAATATTACATTTTCAAGGCATGTACCATAGAATATCTGTGTTAGTATAATTAATTTAATTGAGTCATGCCTACCAAGAAATTATTTAATTATATTGCCAGTTGGATAGGTGATCTAATTATTATAAGCTAACAGTCTTCTTCTTTTTTTTTTTTTTCAAAAAGAAAATCGTATTTATTGCCAGTTGATGGGGAGAAATTGAGAGCACGCGATGGAGACCATTACTGAGAAGGCTTGAACAGCCACAATTTACTGCGAAGAGATAAAAACCAAACACCTCAGCCGTATTATCGCCATAATTGTCTGCAGTTTACTCATCGTGTAAAACAAACGAATCATGAAATGTGAGAGTACGTTTCAAAACACACATAGAAGGTGTTACATTGATTACACGGAGGCGGCTTGACTTAATTGTAAATTGTTTCCCTTTCGGTGGGGAAGCGGGAAGGTATTAATTAGGAGTGATTTCGACAAGATTGGGTGTCCAAGGGTTTCGGCTGAGCAAAAACTCCACAGAGAAGACTGTGTGATTGGGAGAGTTGAGAGATCTGGTGTGTGTGCGTGTGTTTGTGCCTGTGTGTGTGTGTGTGTGTGTGTGTGTGTGTGTGTGTGTGTGTGTGTATTTTCTCTCTTGTGCTCTTGACATTTGGAGGTGTGCTAATCCCTTGAGCCTGCACACATTCACAGATCCGAGATAATAAATATACAAATGGATCAAGTTAGAACGGGAAACACCCCGCCCCCGCCCCCACCCCCACCCCCGCTCACGCCCCCTCCCCAAACAAACTCCAGGTGGCAAAGATGTAAGCTGGGGCAGCAGTGTATGGCCCCAGGGGAGCTGCAGACAGAAGACTGGAGCTGCAGCCACAGCGCCAGCTGTCTTTTAAAAACTTTAAAAGGCTGGCCTCAAATCAAAACCCTACTGTACTCCTTCCCTGCCTTCCCAGGCACTCCATCCTGAGCCTTTCCAACCAACAAGCCCTTATTCTCAGCAGCCAAAATAATTTATTGTTTTCTAGTGTTCTCCTTGGCTGAGTCCTCAAGCCGCTCCCCCTTTCCTGGATGGACACTCCATAATTCAGCTAGCATCTCACCAGTACCCTGCTGCTTCCCTCCCTTCCCCCAACCCTTCCCTCCCTCCCTTCCTTCATTTCTTCCTTCCTTCTGAAGTAAAAGGGGAACCACTGGATGACTAAATGCTGCCCTTGAGAGCAGCTCCGGTCAAACAGAATCGGGAATGAACTCTACCACATTTGCTTCTTGGCGGTCAGTATTGCAAATCTGTGTTCTGCTCCCACAGATAGAACTATTAATTGTGTTCTCCCCCTGGAGCATCATTCTAGCCTCTGTATTCCTTGGATAATTAGTGCCTTTCCCTTTATAGTGCAAAAAACCCCAAACCATCTTGGCAGAATAGGAAAGCGAAGTCTAAAGCGTGGGCAAATGTTTCTGGCTGTCAAGTTCAGACGGTCATCTTTCATGATCTATTTTCCCAGGAAAACCACAGAGAATATGCAGAACTGATTAACCTCCCAGCACCAGGGACCGCTCCTGCCACTGCACAGGAGATGACAGGAGCACCCGGAAGTGACTGGTGCTGGATTTCAAATGGAACTCTGCTGAGTTTCAGAGTCGCCTATGCAAGAATGCTTCATACCAGACTGTTATCTTTCAAGCTGGGATCAGACTGCGATCAGTTTGTTAGTCACCAAGACTCAAGAGAATGGTGAGCAGCCAGTGGGTACATGTGCGGCTGGGTGGGGACAGTGATCCAACTTGCTGCTCCCACACAGATGGGGACAGATGGAGTATAATCTGTCACCACTGAACACACAGACAGGAAGCATCACACAGCAGGAAACCGAATTCTACACCTTTCCTTAAGTCCGGCTGAGAGACTCTTTCAGAACGTGTGTCTGTAGCTTCCACCTTTTATGACATAAATCCTTCTAGTGACTGGAGCATCTCTGTTTCCTTGGAGATTGACTGGACCACTGGCACCTTCCAACAGAACAACTGTGGTGACACACACATGACTATTGATGTTTGTTTGTTTTGACTTTCTTCTTTCCTTCATCTCTTCCTTTCTTCCTTTTCTTTTGTTGGAGGGTGTGTGTGTGTTGTATTCATGTGTGTGTGTTGTATTCATGTGTGTGCTCACCTGTGTCCAAGTGCATGGAAGCCAGATGTCAATGTAGCTGTCAGGTGTCTTCCTCCATTGCTCCCTGACGTATTCTTTTGAGCCAGGGTCCCTCATTAAACTTGGAGTTTCAGCCCATCCAGAGAGCCCCAGGATCTGCCTATGTCTGTCTCTCATCTCAGAGGTTTCAGACATAGACTATCACATCTGACATTTCTGTGGGTGCTGGGATCTGAACTCAGCTTCTCATGCCTATACAGTAGGCACTTTACTTACAGAACCATTCTTCTATATCCCCGGCCCTCACCTCCCTCCTCTCTCTCCTTCCTCCCTCCTCCCACCCTCTCTTCCTTTGGGGTTCATAGTAGTCTCGGTTGCTACCCCAGGGATCCTACTGACTGCACCTTCCAAGTGCTGCTATTACTAGTACATGCCCATATCCGGATTTTTTTTTTTCCTTTTAATGTTGCATCCATTTCCCTAGTCTAGAATGGAGCTACTAATGTTCCCTCAGAGAGCTGGGAGGGAGCAAAGGGGAAGGGGCTACAATACTACTCCTCTCGGCCCCTCCCCTCCCTGGGAGTCCAATCATCGCTGTCCAAGGGGGAAAGTAGCGGTTAGAAGATGGGCCTTCTTGATTGGTGTTTCCTCAGTAGCTCTCCCAGGGGACTGCCTGGTGGAGTAGCTGACTGCGGATGGTGCACGCTCCTATAAGTAACGCCAGTGAACCCGCTTGTACGGCAAAGTGGGCTGGGATAGACCCCTTTGTTTGGTCTGTCCTTGTCCTCTCTATCCGAAGTAAATTGACATTTCTTTATGTCTCTCCAGGAAGAGTCACATAACAATAACCAGATGTTGTTCTTGTTACTATGACAACATATCTGACATGAGCAACTTAAGAAGGAAATTTGTTTATTTGGACTCATGGTTTGAGGGGATAGACGTCCATCATGGGAAGAAGGAGCGGGTGACAGCAGGACTGCAATGCTGGGATCCCTCACCTCATGTGCGGAGAAACAAGAACATGTCCTGCCGTGTAACAACCTGCTCCCTCAAGAGAAGCTCTGCCTTCAAAGGCTCCACAGCCTCTCCAACAGCATCACTGTAGGCCAAGACCTCAAGTCATCAAGCTTGAGGATCGGTGGGGTGAATCAAACATCCAATGTGGTGGTCATCACATGCCTTTATTCCAGCTTTGGAGCTTAGACAGATCTTGTAGCCAGCATGGTCTACATACATAGCAAGTTCAAGGCACGGTCAAGGCTACACAGTGAGGCCTTATCTCAAATACCAAAATACCTCCAAACACAGATATTTAACTATATACCAGTAACTTAACTTTGGAAGGAGTGGGAGGCCTAAACAGCAGGCATTGATTTTCTCCCATTTTGAAGGCTGAGGAGCTGAGATCAAGGAGCCAGCAGGTCTAGTTTCTTCTAAAGCCGTGTCTGAACATGCAGTGGTTCTTCTCCGCTTGGTCTTTGAATGACCATTTTTTCCCTGTTTCTCTGTGCATCTACGTTTTTGAAAAGAAAACGTAAGTGACTAGATTTTTAACAAACTCTCTGTGAAGTAGACAGTTGTGTGTGTGTGTGTGTGTGTGTGTGTACATATGTGCATGTGCACATTTCATGTATGTGTACATGTGGAAGCCAGAGGTTGATGTCAACTGTCTTCCTTGTCATTCTCTACCTTTATATGGAGCCCAGACTCTCACTTGCATCTGGAACTTGAGATTTAGGTGGTTAACCTGCCAGCTAGCCTCCCTACCAGGATCCCTTCTCTGTCTCCTGGGTGATAAGATTATAGGTAGACCATCAGAGATTCTTGTGTGGGTGCTGGGAACCTGAAGCCTGGTCCTCACATATGAACAGCAGTGTTTTATCTGCTGAACCTGCAGAAGATTGTTTTTATTCCAAGACAGGGTTTCTCTGTGTAGCCCTGGCTGTCCTCGAACTCACTCTGTAGACCAGGCTGGCCTCGAACTCAGAAATCCGCCTGCCTCTGCCTCCAAGTGCTGGAATTAAAGGTGTGTGCCACCACTGCCCGGTTCAACAGATTTTTATATCATTTTAAATTATGTATATGTGTATTTGTCGGTATGTGGATCAGTGCACCTGAGTGGAGGTGTCTTTGGAGGCCAGAAAAAAAATGGATCTCCTTGAAGCTGGAATTGCAGGCTGTGTGAGCTGCCCAACCTGGGTGCTGGGAACTGAACCCAGGTCCTTTGCAAAAGCAAAATGAGCTCTTAACCATGAAGCCATCTCTTCAGCCTTCACAGAGGATTTTTAATGCAGTGAGACTACACTGTATGATGCATCATGGAGACCACCCTGCATGTTACACACGGATCCAAACCATGGAACAGCACGGACAGTGAGGGTGAGCCCTAGCCTGTGCATGGGACTGTGCAGGGTGGTGCTGCAGTGGTGTGTGCACGCAGGCTTAGCAGCTGAAACACATTGTCACTCTGGTGGGGAATCTTGTCATGGGGGATGCTGTACACAGAGGCAGGAGGAAGACACAAACACTCTGTGTCCTTGGCCCATTTTTTCTGTGAATCTAAACCTTCTCTTTAAAAAGTAGTCTTGCAGCTAGGAATGTAGCTCAGTGGGTAGTGTGCCTATCTAGCATGCACAGAGCCCTGGGTTTGAACCCCAGAAGTACATGAAAGTGGGCATGTTGGCATACACCTGTAACACCTGTAACTGCAATGCCTGGAAGGTCAAGATAGGAGGACATAGAAGTTTTGAAGCCATTCTTGTTTCCATAGTAAGTTCAAGGCCACACACACACATACACACACACACACACACACACACACACACACACACACAGACACACACTGTTTTTGTTTTGTGTTTTGAGACTCTGTCTCAATTTATAGCCCAGACTAGTTTGAAACTTAATTCAGAAGTTCAGTCTGATCTCAAACTCATAGCAATCCTCCTGCCTCTGTTTTCCCTAGTGCTTGGATGACAGATACGCACTGCTGTGTCCAGTTCTACATCATCTTTATAAAATGGGGTCAAGTAAAGGCATTATAAAACACTATCAGCGTCACACAATTGGAGTGCTATGTTTGCCTGTTTAATGGAGGTGGCAGAGACTCTGCCATGAAATGAAGGATGGAATGAAAAACTCCGAAAGAGGCAAAGCCTTGGACATGTGTCTAAAAATAACACCTGCTCTCCCTTCCCTGTTTTAATTATTTTAACACCTCTGGTGAGCTGTCTGCGAGCTGAGTTGGGAATCTTCCTCAGAGCCTCCCCGGAAGCCCCTGACACTTGGTTTGTTACTTTATTTAAAGCAAGCATGAGGGAGAGGAGGTATTGGGGAAATTCAGGACTGGGAGGGAATTTGGCCATGTCATCCAATTCACCTGAAGCTGTCAGTGGGACACCTGTTCCCTAATCAGCTGTGGTCACAGAGAGTAGCCCCAACTGTGGGGCTCCCGCCTGACTTCTTTGCAGGGGGTGGGGACTAGGAATGAAATATTGCTAAAGGTTTCACTCTTTGGATGGAATCAACACTGAAGAATGCTTTTCTGGAAGGAGTGGTGGCTCACACCTATGAACTTAGCAGGAGGCTGAGGCAAGAGGTTTGCAGCAAGATTGAGCCCAGCCTGAGCCATGTATGGAGTTCCAGGCCTGGCCGATAGAATGGGATCTTGTCTCTAACAAATGAACCATCTAAATCGTCTTTCTCTAGATGATTCTCACAGACAGTGTGTTGAGGAAACAAAGGCAGGCACCATGGAGAAATTACAACAGAATTCTGTGTGACACTTTCATGAGACACACCCAAAAGAATGAACACGGTCAAGGATAGTGGCTGTCACAGCTCTGGTTTCCATTGCTGGAGCATCATCGAGAGGAATCTTCTGGATTTGATACTGTATTCTGGATGTATTTGATCTGTAAAGATTCATCAACTTGGCTGGCCATGTACCTCACTGGCCTGCATGCTCGAAGTTGAGTTGAGTCACCGGTACCACATAATGTCACGTGTGGTGTCAGAAGCCTCTAATCCCAGGAATGTAGGCAGAGGCAAGAAAACCAAGACTTCAAGGTCATCCTCTACTACATCACAAGTTTGAGGACAACCTGTAAGACATTAGACCTTGTCTCAAAAAAAAAAAAAATCAAGTTAGAACATCCATGTGGAAATTTACTACATATGGGTTGTACCTGTTTATGAGGCAGAGTGGTACTAGGTAGCCAAGGCTGCCAAGAACTTGTGATGTTCCTGCATTGGCCTTCTCCATACTAGGATTACAGGTGTGTACTGCCACACACAGGTATTTATATATGTGTGGGTTTGAGTACATGGGTATGCGCGTGCCTATGGAAGCCACAGGTTGATATCAAGTGTCTTTCTCAATTGCTTTCTACCTGTCTATTTATCTACTTATTTTGTTATATGTATGTGCGTGTTGAAGTGTGTGCGTGCGTGTGGGTGTGTGTGTGCATGTGCACATGCACATGAGTGCGTGAACATTTGGAGGCCAGATCAGAATGGTGGGCACGTGCTATATCATTCTCTGCCTATGATGTGAGCCAGGCTCTGTCCCACAACCTGGAATGAGTCTGGCGGTTAGCAATCTATATCCTCATTCAATCTTTCTTCTCTCACCACTGAACCTTGTGCTCACGCATTGGCTGCGTTTCGCTAGATTTTATACCAGTCACTGATTGCCCCACAAGTCTGAGATTCAACAAGTCTTGTGCCCCTGCCACATGCAGCACTCTACTACGAGAAATTTGACAGAATCTAACCACGTGTTTTGCTGGCATGACCAGGCTCACTTTTATGCCAGTTCGACCCACATGGTCATTTTACTTCCAATGCTCATACTCCCGCAATTCAAGTGATGCCCACTCTAACTCAGCATTGCGAAGACAGGCACTTTTTAGTCCGCAAAACAAACTCGGGATTCTTCTGACCTCAATCTGTCTCCTCATCCAAATGCCACCATGCAGGGTGGCACCACCCGGTTGAGACAACTCAGGGTTGTTCTGGACCTCCACTGCTGGGTCATTCCTACTCCAGGGTTGGACACCAGGCTGGGACCCCACCAGGGCTGGGCACCACCAGGCTTACCATCCTTCCTTCTCATCCCTTCTCAGACCTTATTACTTTCTGGAAAGATGCCCTGTGATGCTTTGTTGCTTTTAAACTGTATATAAAACCGAATCTTATAGTTTGAATCAGTTGTTGCTTTTCAGGGGAGAGATTTCCTTTGGAGGGTTTCCCACATGGGCCTGTGAGACCCTGTTTCATTTTTCTTAACCACTGTGTGGAACTCTGTTGATGGATGGATGCAGCATGGCTTAGAGCAGTGCTTCTTAAACTCTGTGCCACTTAAGATCCCTTGTCACCTGAGATGTTTTAACCCATATATGTAGAGAGGTGTGGTAGTTAGTGTTAACTGTCAACCTGACAGGTTCTCGACTCCCTCAGCAGCCTCTGGGCATGCTAGTGGGTGATTATCCTGATGTGTTAGTTCAGGTGGGAAGACCTGTCCACTGTGGGCAGAGTCATTCCCTAGCCGGGATCCTGACTGTGTGGGTGGAGAAGGGAGCTGAGCAGCAGCATGCCTTGATTGCTCTCTGCTTCTTGACTGGGAGGTGACCAGCTGCTTCAAGCTCCTGCCATCTTGACTTCTGCACCACAAGGAACTATGCTCGTGAACTGTGAGCAAAAATAAACTCCATTTCCTTACATTGTTTTTGTCGAGAGTGATTTATCACAGCATTGGAAAGGAAACTAAGATAATAGTTAATAAATATGCAAATCAAACAAATATTTACTGGCAAAAATAAAAGGGGTATATGTGAACTGTCATGCCCATCCCACTTTTATGTGGGTTCTGGGGACCTGAACTCCATTCCTTCACACTTGGGTAGCAAGCACTGTATCCACCGAGCCATCCCCACAGCCCCAGATATACTAATTTGACACTGTAGAACGATAGATGGGAAATAATTCTCTTTGTTTTTCAAAACAAAACCACAATAATTCTACAAAGGCAGAATGGTTTTGTATGTACAATAGGAACCCACAGCTTAGAACACGCAATAGTCTTGACTCTGAGCCAGGTAGCATCACAGTGCAGAGTGCCTGTGTCTCAAACAAGGCTGAAGTGATTCTCACAGGGTGGCTTGGGTGAATGCTGCCCAAATGTCTTGACTTGATTGCTAAACATTCAGTAGTTACAGTTTAAGAAGGCGGATGTAAATGACTGGCCACATAGACCTATGCGATGCCAATTTTAATAGTCACCTTGTCAGAATCTAGAATCACCTGGAAAAACAGTCCCAGTGAGAGATTGTCTAGGTCAGGTTAGCTGTGGGCATGTCTGGGGGGTGGGGGGTTGTCTCAAATGCATTAATTGATATTAGAAGACCCAGCCTGAAAGTGGGCGGCACCATTCCCTACGTTTGTGCCTTGGACTGCTCAATAGGGAAAGCTAGCTGAAGGCTAAACCTGCCTGCATGCAGTTTCTCTTCCCTCTTGACCATGGATGTGATGTAAATGGCTACTTCAAGCTCCTGTCTTGATTTCCTGCTGTGATGGACAGTAACCTGGAACTGTGAGCTAAAATAACTTCCCCTTTTTGCCAGGATATTTTATCAAAGCAACAGAAATGAAATCAGAACACTTCGTCTCTCCATTTATTTACTCCCTTCTCTTTCTGTCTTCCCTTCACGCTGAAAGTTAATCTTGCTAGAGGCTTATTTGTTTAAGTAAAATAGGCAGCTTTAAAAAAAATACCTTCTTGAGGCTAGAGAGGTGGCTCAGCTGTTCAGAGTGCTGGCTGCTTTCCCAAAGAACCTAAGTTTGCTTCCCAGCATCTGTAAATCCAGTTTTGGGGGACTGAATGTTTTCTTCTGGTCTCTTCAAGAACTAGGCATGTATTAATACATAGGCATACACAAGGTAAAACATGTATACACATAAAATTAATTAAAAAATAAAAATAAATTTCACAATTTCTTTTTAAATGTACCTTTCTACTTCACTGTTTTCCTTAATTTTAGGGTTCGGCTCAAAACCCAGAGTCATTGTCATCGTCATCATAATCACCATCATCACCATCATCACTCATCAGAGTTGAATATAATTTTTAAAAGATTTTGGTCAGGAATCTTGGCTCACACCTGTGATCCTGCACCTGAGAGACTGAGGCAGGAGCACCATGAGATCATGTACAAAATAAATGTTCATTACACTGTATATTTTATGAAATTTCATGCTTTCCTTACTTCTTATTTTTCATATTTTTCTTCTGTGTTCAATTTTTTCATGTTTGTTAGTAATAAATCTTTATTGTTGATCAGGAAATGGCTGGCTTCGTCTCTGTAGCCGAATGTAGTTCATATATATAGAGAGATAGACCTAGGGGTGTGTGTGTGTGTGTGTGTGTGTGTGTGTGTGTATTCCAGATAAGTCTTCTCTCTCTCTCTCTCTCTCTCTCTCTCTCTCTCTCACTACCACACACACACACACACACACACACACACACACACACAGACACACACACACAGACACACACAGTGTGTCCTGTATTGCCTAAATTGAAACCAAACTCCTGAACTCAAGGGATTCTTTCTGCCTCAGCTTCTCAAGTGGTTAAGACTTCATAGGTCTAGTTATAGGAAAGGCATTTTAAGGAATTTTGTCTCGTTGCTGATATCCCATAATGGAGATATGGTGCAGTTGCTTGCAAGGGGCTTGATTCCATTGATGAATGAATTTTGAGTCGATTTGCCCACTGTCTTACCTCCTTTAAAACAATGCAGTGAGCACTCAGTGAATAAATGTGAGGTGAATAGATGCACGAATCCCTCACTAGAGGAAGCAACGCTTTCCTGAATGGGACAAGCACCTTGCCCTAGCCTAGTGCAGAAACCAAAGGCTTCTTGTGGAAATAAATACATTCATCCAAGTTCTAAAAACTGGGAGGGAGGTTTGAAGAGGCAGATCCGTCAGTGAAGGGCTCACCATGCAGGACGAGGACTTGAGTTTTATATGCCACAACCTGCTTTACTATGCTGGATTTGGGGAAGCAGAGAGAATGGTTCGGTGGATTGGATCCTCACAAGTGCTTTCTCTGCAAGTATGAGTACCAGACTTAGGATCCCAACACACCACAGAAAGATGGGCAGATGTTATGTTCAGCTGGAATCTCATGGAAGCAGGAGAAGCTAGAAGCAAGCTGGCTCCCCAAATTAGCAGGACTCCCCAAGCTCTGCTTTCGGTGAAAAATCCTGCCTCAACTAACAACGTGGAACATGATCGTGAAAGACTCCTGAAGTCAGCTTTGACCACTATATGAACACAAATACACACACTCACACACACACACATACTGAGACACACATACACACACATAGAGATTCATAGACATACAAACACAGACACACTAGTGTGCATACGCATATACACACATGTCCACACAACTGTTTGCATACGACATATACATGCAAAACAAAACTGGGTGTGGTGGTACATATTTGTAATCCCAGTGCAGGCAGATGAACATGAATGGATCTCTGGGGCTTGCTGGTTAGCAGCCAGCTGGTACAGTGAGTCCAGGTTCATCAGACACCCTGTTTCCATAAAGGAGACACTGGAGAGCATGTCTGTGGTGGTTTGAATAAGAATAAGCCCCGAATAGACTCATATATTTGAACGCTTAGTTATCAGAGAGTGACATTAGTTGAAAGAAGATTTGAAGGACCCTGAGATGTGGCCTTGTTAGGAGAACATGTATCACTGAGGGTGGGCTGTGAGGTTTCAAAGCCCACACTAGGCTGAGAGTGTCACACGTTTTCCTCTGCCTGTGGATCGGGATCTCTACCTCTCAGCTCCTTCTCCAGCACCATGCCTGTCTGCATGCCACCATGCTCCACCGTGGTGATAATGGAGTAAGCCTCTGAACTGTAAGCCTGCCTCTAATTAAATGCTCTCTCATAAGAGTTACTTTGATCATGGTGCCTCTCCACAGCTATAGAGTCCCTGACTAGGACACTACCTAAAGTTGACCTCTGGCCTCTACCTGAACGCCGCGCGCGCTCGCGCCAGCACAGCCACACACACACACACACACACACACAGGGTCTTGCTGTGAAGTCTGGGCTGGCCTTGAATTTGAGTCACTCTTCCTGCTACAGCTTGAAGTGACGTTCACATGTGTGGCCACCACAGTTGGATTTAGAACCAGAGCTTTTGAAAAGGTAATCCTGTCATGTGTCATGTTTTCAGTTCACCGTCTCTTCTTTTTTTTCTCCTGGGGTTGAATGCACAGGGACTGGGTGCTTCCATGGGAGTCAAAGCCCTCTTCAAAATGTGCCAGATTGCCATCCACGTGCACAAGAATTCAGTCTCCTTTACAGAAAAAAATCTATTTCCAATCTCTCTCTCTCTCTCTCTCTCTCTCTCTCTGTGTGTGTGTGTGTGTGGTGTGTGGTGTGTGTGGTGTGGGGGTATGCCAGTGCATGTATGTGTGCCTGTGGAAACCAGAGGTCAATGCCAGGTGACTACCTCAAGTACTCTCCTTATTCCGGAGACATAGTATCTCACTGAAGCTGTAATCCATGATTCTGCTAGACTAAGTGGCTACAAAGCTCCAGGGATCTTCCTGGCTCTGCTTCCCCACCCTGAAAACAGGAACTGTTCCTTTGTGATGGGTTCTGGCGATGGAAACTCTGGCACTGACGTTACTCATGAGCATCTCCCTGAGTCTCCCTTCCTAAATGGACCATGTGGCTTCATTATTGGTGGCTCCTTTAAGGAAGCAGGGTATCACAACAGGAAAGATGAAGTCCAGATGTGGGCTGTGTGGAGAGGCATAGCTCACAATAAAATATACATAAGATATGCAGCAGCGACTGGTGTGGTCTGGAAGACAGCCCTGTCACAACCTGGCATGGAACAGCAGAGCAGGCTGAGGCTCTGTGGGAAGAATAGCTTTAGTATTTTGTGAGAAGGCTCATCTACAAAGAAGGCAGAAGCCTCTGGGACCCAGCATTCAGGAGGCATTTAAAGGGTTAGCCCCTGAAAGCACAGATAGGCTTCTTATTGATCATTTATAAAGTAGAAGAAACTATTAGGGCTTAGAAAAGATACCTGGTCTAAACCATTTGGTGGATGGCAGGCACTTGAATGTCAACAACGTAAAAAGTACATCCATAAAGTCCCCTGACCCAACCATCATTTATTGCAGACGCTGTGTTTTCCACTCTGATCAAATGTAACAGCCTCCACTCCAGGTCTGGTCTGATAGTAGATACTATCCATATCCCCTTTTTGGCAGTTTTAGGGGGTTGTATATGTGTCTGACTTCTTTTTCTTTTTAAAAAATTTAGAAACTCCTTGTATTTATTCATTATATGTATACATGTAGTGAGGAAAGGCAGGTACACATGTGCCCAACTCCTGTGTGACGATCAGAGGACAATTTGCAGGAGTTGGGTCTCTCTTTCTACCCTGAGAGTCCTAGGAATTGGACTCCTGATGTCATGCTTGATGGCAGGAACCACTTTTACATGCTGAAACGGCCCCAAGGACCCCTAAAGAAAAAAAAGGGAGTAACTTTTCTTTTGTTGTTGTTGTCATTGGAGGGATTTTTGGTTTTGGTTTTGATTTTTGAGACAGGGTCTAGTGCAGCCTAGGTGAGACCTGACTGAGGCCAAGGACAAGCTTAATGAATCTTGATCCTTCAGCTTCCCTGTCTGATATGACTGGGATTAAGACTTATGTGTCTCTACTAACCCAATTTTATGGGTTCAAAGAATGAAACCCAGAGCCTCATGTATTAAGCCATGTCTCCAGTTCCTCACCGGGGGATTCTAGGCAGGAGCTCTACCACTGAGCCACACCCCACCCCTCACTGGGGGATTCTAGGCAGGGGCTCTACCACTGAGCCAACCCCAGCCCCTCACTGGGGATTCTAGGCAGGGGCTCTCCCACTGAGCCAACCCCAGCCCCTCACTGGGGGATTCTAGGCAGGGGCTCTACCACTGAGCCACACCCCAGCCCCTCACTGGGGATTCTAGGCAGGTACTCTACCACTGAGCCACACCCCAGCCCCTCACTGGGGGATTCTAGGCAGGGGCTCTACCACTGAACTACACCTCCAACCTTCTTTATACTATTAATTTTGGCAAATAGTATCACTAATTTGCACAGGCTGACCTTAAACTTATTCTTTTGTCCAAGTAGAAGTTGGTGTTTTAATCCCCCTGCCTCAGTCTCCTGGTTAGCTGAGATAATAAACATGGCCAGTATTTTGGAGATGTGAAGCACTCTGTCCAGCTAGAAAGTTTCTTCAAGAATGAATAATTCCAGACATACTTTAGCAGCTGGTGCTGCTTACAAATTGGTTGGCTGGTTGCCAGGCACACCTCAACCTTGAGTTACCTGCAAGACCCTACAAGTCCCCAACAGCACTGTTCTGGAGAAGAAAACCACATCAGGAAGGAGAAGGAGGTGATAAAGGGACAGAACAAAGGCAGGGAAGACGCACCAGTCTGTGAAATGCTTGCCTTGCAAGCACGATGACCTGAGCTGGATCTACACAATACACACTAGAGAAAATCTAGGCGTGGTAGTGCACATTTGTAATCCCAGCATTGGGGAGACACTAATCTTGGGGGTTTACTAGCCAGGTAACCTAGCCTGATACAGCAAGTTACAAGCCAGTAAGGGAGAGACCTCTGTCTCAAAAGATAAGATGACTGACAACGACAAGCAAGAGTGTCCTCTGTCCTCCATGTGCATTTGTACATGTGTGCTCATGCATCCTCCCCACATGCACTTGCATGAATATACACACACGCGCACACACACACACACACACACACACACACACACGATACACAACATTCAAAGCAAATGTCACCAAGAATTTAAAAACATGTTTTCCTTGGCTCTCAGAGAACAGGTCATCTGCAAATTGCATCTTCCTTAGCCACCACATCCACTCTGAATCACGGAAGCATAAACACAGCAAGCATTGCTTTCAAATACTAGTTCAGTAGCAGGCAGGACACAGTTGCCAAAGGACAAGAACGAATGAGGAGTGAGAGGAGTGAATTATTCTCTAAGCATCAAAGCGTTTCCCAAACAAAGATGAGAGCTGTTTCTTTGCTGAGATGTAAATGTGAAGAATGAACAAGAAGAGCAAAGCCATGGTGGAGTCCACTGTATGTTTGTCCTTTAATGTCGATATATGACCATGTTTGTGCAGCTGTGTGGCTCGCGTAGTGCCTCTGATCAGGAGGAATCCGCTGCTGTGTTTTGCTTTCCACAGTCCGCAGCTTTGGTGTCCTCAAGAAAGGGACCCACCACGGGGCTTTCTCTGGTTTTCACATAAAGAGTAACAATAAGGTAGTCAGTCGGCCTTCAGTCTTAGCCAAACTTCAAAGCCATATGTTCTGAGACTTCTTTCATTTGCTGCTAATTAAGCCCCCGCCCCCATGAAACTTTTTTCTAGACTACCAAAAAAAAAAAAAAAAAAGGTGAAAAACCAAATGCTTAGGCCAATGCACATCTTGATGGGATAGCTCTTCTTCTCCTTTGAGGATCAAATCCTGGACAACTTTGAAGTTCAGAGCCCTGTATGGGTTCCAAGGCCTTTGAATAAAACAGAGGTATGTATTTGGAGTTGATCTACAGCCTAAGACATCCTCCCAGGAGGCAGGCGTCATGACAACCAACTCACTAACTTTAGAAGGAAGGAGAGAGAGAGAGAGAGAGACAGAGAGAGACAGAAAGAGAGACAGAGAGAGAGAGAGAGAGAGAGAGAGAAGAGAGAGAGAGAGAGAGAGAAAGAAAGAAAGAAAGAAAGAAAGAAAGAAAGAAAGAAAGAAAGAAAAGAAAGAAAGAAAGAAAGAAAGAAAGAAATCCAGGATGGTCGCCAAGTCACACTGACATTATAAGATTGTACATATGTCTTCCTGCCACCCAGAGGACTCAGTCTCGGGGACGTCTAGGTCTCTTGTAATCAATGTCCACCCCAGATGGTCACCAAACATCTTTGCAAAAGTCACTAAGCATTGGGCGTGTGCACAGCTTGTTTGTGCTGAGTTAGAACAGCTTTGCAGAGCACAGATGTTTCCCCTATAATCCTGTTTATACTTTGAGATGTCACACTGGATGTCATCTGGACCTGGAAGCCCTCAGGGACAATCCTGCGAGCGTGCCATCTGAGTCATTGTGGTTCTTTGCCTCTCTACAGGGTTGAGACATGTTTATTTACTTGAATAAGTAGACTAGGCTATGAGGGTGGGCACACACGTGCTTCTTTGCGGAGAGGCGTGTCATCTGTATAGCCCAATTGTCCTGCTTAGTCTTGTCAACTTGACACAAATTAGAGTCATTTGAGAAGAGAGACCCTCAGTTGAGTAATACTTCCACTAGATTGGTCTTGTGAGCAAGCCTGTGGGGGTATTTTCTTGATTAATGATTGATGTGTGAGGGCCCAGCCCACTGAGGTTGGTGTCACCCCTGGGCCTGTGGTCCTGGATGGTATAAAAGGCAGACTGAACAAGCCAGTAATCAGCAGTTCTCCATGGCTTCTGCTTCAAGTGCCTGCCCTGCGTTTCTGCCCCAACTTCCTTTGATGATGAACTACGATGTGGAAGTGTAAGCAAAATAAACCCTTTCCTCTCTAACTTACTTTTGGTCCTGTTGCTTTATCACAGTGATAGAAACCCCAGCTACGACAACCATCTGGCCCTCCACTGTAAATTTTCTGTTGTTTGTTTCTCTTTTGGTTTTTGAGACAAGGTAACCCAGGCTACCTTCATAGTCATTACGTAACCAAGACTGGCCTTGAACTCTTGATCTTTCTGCCTCTATCTAGAAAGTGGTGGGATTCTAGATTCTAGTCTTACCTTATCTTTTAAAAACTTTTATGGAATATATTTATTTACTGTATGCACGAGCATGTGTGTGCATGTACACACATGTTTGGATGTGTGTTTGTGCATGTGTGTGTGAAGGTCAGAAAACAACTTCCAAGAGTTGGTTTTCCTTTTCCACCATTTGGATTCCTTGGACTGAACTCAGGTCCTCAGGCTTGGCAGCAAGCACCTTTACCTAGACCAATCTCACTCGCCCGAACTTAACATTATAAAAGAAAGATTATTTAAAAATTCTGTGGAGGCAGTGCCTCATGTAGCACAAGCTTCCTGTACATTCCCAAAGGAGCCAAGGATGACTTTGAACACAGGCTTTCCCGTCTCTATGGACCAAGTGTTTACTGGTGACTGCCAAGCTCAGTCTTATGCAGTGCCGGGGACCAAACCCAGGACTTCATGCATCCCAGGCAAGCACGCTACCAACTGGGCTGTATGCCTGGTGCCAGGATAAGCTCATGACAGTGTTCAGTGTACGTTTCAAAATTCGCAAGGAGTCCTTCCCAGCAGTCCGTGGTGTTTGAGAGCCTGGACTCAAGCTCCCAACTATCTGATCTGGAGCAATTCATTTCTCCCCTCTAGGCTGTTTCTACATCAGTTTTTAAAAGGGGAAAAATAAAAAGAAATGTCTGTGTCATGGCTATTGTAAAGATAACAGAAGAGAGAGCACATTTATAATGTGCATTTCTTATTCTTTTATTTCTTTATTCCTTGGCATTTTGTTTCTGATTTTAAGCTCCTGGTCTTGACCAGCTTAGAGAATGAGTTCAAGTTGTACCATGTCTGTTTCTCTCCTGTCCACCCAAATGACTACCTCGCCCCTTCCATGGATGAAGAAACAGACAATTTGATAGAAATAGACCACGATTTTCTGTTGCTCATTCATGGGCTGTGGGCTGCAAACAGGATGGGTAGAAGGAGAGAAGCTACACTAGAGGGACACAATCTGAAGCACATGGAGAAGAGTGTGTCTAGCTCAATAAGGGCCAATGAAAGGCTTCCGTTGTATCGAGCGATCTCTCAGGTCTATCCAAATGCATGCATGCATAGATCAACATTACTAGGTAGTTCAGTTCCACAGAACAAGCAACTGTCCAGGTGCACTGACTTTGCCCAGGATAAAAGTTCAAACCCAATTCTTTTCTTTCTTTTTTTTTTTCTTAATATTTATTTGATGTAAAAATGAGTGTGTGTGTGTGTGTGTGTGTGTGTGTGTGTCTAAGGAGGCCAAAGGCAATGGATCTCCTTGGAGCTAGAGGCACAGGTGGCTGTGAGCTTCTGAGTGTGGGTGCTGATAAGCAAACACGGGTCCTCTGCATGAGCAGTGATCTTAACTTCTGAGCTGTCTTTCTGGCCCTGAGATTTTCTGATGTAACCCCACACACACAAGTCCCATCTGTCTCATTTCTTCTTTCCCCTGCCTTAGACCTTGTAACAACACAAAGAAGCCTGTATGCTTTTTCCCTCTCTTTTTTACCTCCTCATTTCTTTTTATTTGTCTGTCTGTCTATCTACATATCTTTCTCTTCTCTTCTTGTTCTTGGTCTCCTCCTCTCCCTTCTCCTCCTCCTCTTCCTCTCTTTGAGATATGTATCCTAGATATCCTACATATCTATATGTAGCCAAGGATGACCTTGAATTCCTGATCCTCCTGACCCTACCTCCCTGTGCTGGGATTACATCTATAAGCCGCCACGTCTAGCTCACGTGGTGCTGAGGGTTGAACCCAGGGGCTGGTGCATGCTGAGCAAGCACCCTGTGAGCATGAACTGTGTCCTGGCCAGTTTATAAGAGGGACAATCAGCCTCCAACATCCAACACTGTGGACATGGGAAACCCATGTCCCAAACACTGAATTGCAAGGAGTGTCTTTACTGGCTACTTCTTGGAGAAGGCCTCCCCACACAGAGGACCACCCTGTGAACTCACTGTTCACACAGCTCTCTGCAAAGCCCACATCCTTATGGGAGCTACTCATCTTGCTTTCTTCTCTCCACCACTCATTCTTAAATATCGATCCTGCTCCTGCTCTTTGTCTCCTCCAAATAGAGACTGTAGTGGGCTCTGGCTATTGTCCTTGTCTCTCAGTACATGGGATAGGACATTGCTGTGCTGAAGAACGCCAGGAGGGTAGTCAAAAGATTGCAAATATGGAAGTTAAAAATTGTCAATATCGGCCAGGCACTGGTGGCACAAGCCTTTAGTCCCAGCATTCAGGAGGTAGAGGCAGGCAGATCTCTGTGAGTTCAAGGCCAGCCTGGTCTACAGAGGGAGTTCCAGGATAGTATGGCTATATAGAAAGACCTTGTCTTGAAACAACAACAACAAAGACAACACTCAATATCAGGATGGCTCAGTTGAGAAAGCGCTTGCCACACAAGCTTGAGGCCCTGGGTTTGTTTACCAGAACGCACGTGAAGAGCCAGATGCTGTGGTATACACTTGCAGTCACAGCACTGGACAGGTAGAGACAGGAAGAACTATGAGGCTTTCTGGACAGTCAGCCTGGAAGAACTGTGAAGTTCAAGGTTCCTTGTGAGACCCCCAACTCAGACAAATAATGACTGAGGAAGACACCCAAGGTTGACCTTTAACCTCCACATGCAGGATCATGCACCTGAACATGAACACTCATGAACACATATACAAACGCGCCAAGGGTGTCAACACTTTGTACATTTCTTTTTTTTTTTTTTTTTTTTTTTTGGTTTTTCAAGACAGGATTTCTCTGTATAGCCCTGGCTGTCCTGGAACTCACTCTGTAGACCAGGCTGGCCTCGAACTCAGAAATCCGCCTGCCTCTGCCTCCCAAGTGCTGGGATTAAAGGCATGCGCCACCACCGCCCGGGCACTTTGTACATTTCATGGTGGTGAAGTAGTGATGCAAGTCCCTATAGAGGAAAGCGGTTCCTGCAGAGGTACTGCGTTCATGCACAACCCAGAGGGTCGTGCATAGGTGAGAGGCTTTCTGTGGAGGAACTGGGGCTCCTACAGAGTTAACAGGGTTCCACGGAGGCTCATGAGGCTTCTATACAGATCTAAGTGGCTGCAGAGATGGTGAGCTTTCTGGGTAAGTGGTGGCTTCCTGCACTGGTGCTGGCTTCCTGCACTGGTGCTGGCTTCCTGAACTGGTGACTTCCTGCACTGGCAATTACTTCCTGCACTGCTGATGACTTCCCATACTGGTGATAACTTTCTGCACTGGTGGTAACTTCCTGCACTGGTGACTTCCTGTACTGGTGATGACTTCCTGTACTGGTGATGACTTCCTGTACTGGTGATGACTTCCTGTACTGGTGATGACTTCCTGTATTTGTGGTGGTTTCCTGCACATGCATATGAAGGCTAGGGTCAAACCGTGAATGTTGGTCCTCAGAAATGCCATTCATTTTATGTTTGAGACAAGGCCTTTCATTTGCCTGGAACTCACCAAGCAGGCTAGGCTGGCTGGCTAGGGAGTCCCAGAAATGGTGTTATCTCTACCTCTCGGCTATTGGACTGCAAGTATTGGACTGCCTTTTTAAAAACGTGGGTTCTGGGGACTGAACTCAGGTCCTCTGAACTATTTTTCTAGACCTCCTCTAAATTATTATTTTATTTTAAAGTACATCTATGCATTCACTCTGTCTGTCAGTACATATCCATGTGGTTAGGCAAACCTGTGCCCTGGTGCATGTGTAAAAGTCAGAACAACTTAAAGGAGTTGGACTTTCCTTCATGTGGGTCCCAAGGATCTAACTTAGGTTATCGGGCACAGTGACACTTGCCTTGACCTGCTGAGTCATCTCAGTCACCCCCAAGTCACCATTTTGAAGTAGACAATTCAATGGCATTTAGCCCATTCACAGTGTCATACAGGCATCACCTTTACCTCTGGCTACCACCCCTAAGGAGCCTCCCTGCACGGTTCTCTTTATTGACCCTGCCAAACACCAATCTACTTTTTAAAAACCCATTTGTAGTGCTGTGTTTCAAACCCACAGCTTTGTGCATGTTAAGCAAACACTCTCCACGATCTCCAACCAATCTATGTTTTGTTTCTTGATTAATTTTTGGATTTTGGACATTTCATATAAGGGGATCTCTCTCCATTACTTTCCTTGTTGCTGAGGCAGTAAATGCCTGACAAGAAGAAAGTTACAAGGCTGGAGAGGTGCTCAGTGGAGAGAGCTCACTACTTTTGCAGAGGACCCAGGTTCAATCCCCAGCACTCACATGGTAGCCCAGAACAACCTGGAACTCCAACTTCAGGGGCTCCTGTGCTCTCTTCTGGCCTCCAAGGCACTTGTGAGCATGTGGTGAACAAAAACAAACTCGCACAAAAGCATATACATTAAACAAACAAATATGTTTTTCAAATATGTTTTTTTAAAGAAGCAAATGAAAGGAAAAGGGTTTACTTCAGCTTATAGTTGAAAGAGATACAGTCCACAGCACTGGAGGTGTGGCAGCCGGGGTATGAGGCAGCCCACTGTGTGCCCACTGTCAGGAAGCGGAGGCAATGAATGCCATGCTCACCTCACTTTCTCTCTTTTACTCAGTTCAGGACCACAGCCCAAAGCATAGTGAGACTCACAGCTAGGGTGGGCTTTCGTGCCACAATTATCCTAGTCTAGATAATCCCTTCACATAATGCTGAGAAGTGTGCCTCCTCAGAGTCTCCATCCTGCCAAGCTGACAACCATCACATCAGTCACACAGTCTGTGGCTTTGTGTCTGGCTTCCTCTATGACATGTTGTTGGGGTTCTGTCATGTTGTAGTATCCAGGAAACACCCATTTCATCTTACACATGAACAGTGTTCGATTATATGGGTAGATCACATGTTGGCAGGTCATTCTGTTGGGATCTGAACTCAGGCATCCTGGCCTGGAGTCACCCATGTAGGATACCAGGATCAGCAGATAACCAACAAGGAGCAAGTGGTGGGATGGAAGGAGTGAGAGTTCTCCTGGAAGGTCAGTGTGGTGGTTTGAATATGCTTGGCCCATGGGAAGTGGCACTATTAGGAGGTGTGGCCCTGTTGGAATAGGCGTGGCCTTGTTGGAGGAAGTGTGTCATTGTGTAGGCAGGCTTTGAAGCTCCTAGTACTCAAGCTCTGCCCAGTGTGAAAGAGATCCTTCTCCTAGAGGAGAAGAGAGTCTACAGAAGAGAGTCTCTTCCCAGCTGCCTTCAGATCAAGATGTAGAACTCTCATCTCTTCCAGCACTATGTCTGTCTGCAGGCTGCCATGCTTCCTGTTATGATGATAACGGACTTAACCTTTGAAGCTGTAAGCCAGTCCCAGTTAAATATTGTCCTTTCTAAGTGTTGCTATAGTCATGGTATCTATTCACAACAATGAAACCCTAACTAAGACAGTCAGGATACTTGGGAACATTCTAGATGCCATCCTTATCATATGTCATCCTGCTGTAACCCTGGGCATCTCTCCTTAGAAAGCACACGCCCCCACTGAGAGCCACCTTGAAAGCCTTTGCTGCTAGAACATAGTGTGTTCTGTGGCGTGCCCCGTGACTTGCCCCGTGAAGGTCTGCTTTGGCTGGAGCCCAGCTGAGGGCATTGCTCAGCAACGGTGTCACCTAATGTCGTTCTTATTAGTAATCAGACAGGATTCATGGCCAGTGGATTCTTTATTCTTGCCAGAGGCTGATACATTGGCCAGATGCGAGAATCATTCTTCAATAATTAAAAGTCTTTATGGCTTGTAGAAGAGGCAAAGCCAGAGAGCCCACTACGGCTCTTCCATCTTTTCATTCAGTCTGAGCCTGTCACCGGCTGGCTTCAGTGACTTCTCACCTTGGTGTTTGGTCTCTGGGGCTACCAGTTCAACCCTGCCAAGGTGCCCCTCCAGATGTTTCCTAGGAAACAGACCAAGCAGACTGGAGACACTCAAGGTTGTCTCCTAAATGGAAACAGCTACTTGAAGCATTGCTGTAAGAATTCCTGCCCTGTGACTTTTACACCCTTCTTATGAGTTCCCAATGGCAAACCAAAGAGCAATGCCAGCAAAGTTTCCCTGGGGGCTGATAGGTTTATTGGGCTTATTTACAGAGGGGTTCTCTGCAGGAATTCGAGTAGCCTTAAAGTACACACACTAGAAGGTTCCTACTAAGCAAGGATGACGGCTTCCCATAGCCACATAGATGGACACCCCACCCCCACCCCCAAAGTTAACCTCCCAGTGTCTCTGTTCTAGCACCTCCCAAAGCCAGGAAACCACTTTTGATCAGGGCAGAATGGTGTACAAATGGCTTCTCAGGGCAGAATGGCGTACAAATGGCTTCAAGGAACAGCTGGAAACTCAGGTGAAGTCCCACACCCTTCTCTATGTGGGGTTTGGGGGGAGGTATCAACAGTCGGCAAGCTCAACAGCAATGGGATCTCAGGCCAGCGCAGATGATTCTGATGAAGATGGCGGCTGTTTTGCTTGAAGGACCACCTTCTCCATCCGTTTATCTGGGGGAGTATTTCAGCTCTTCTAATTTTTATTTTCTAGAGGCCCATGGTATAGCCCGGGGAGGAAAGAAAGCCTGCCACATTGCCCGCCCCCCACCAGGGGAGGATCTCGTGTTCTAGGAATGGCCCCGGGAAGAAAGCGCTCAGCAAAAGGCTCTTACAAGTGAAGAGGAGACAAGCAGGTCACAGAGCAGATGGTGGACAAGATGAGAACAGCCAAGCTGACTTCCGAGTCTCAGGAGCAGTATTTAAATTTATTGTGTTTTTTATTTTATTATATATTTCTTACTAGTGCATATTGTATGTTGAGCACATTTGAAGAAAGCCAATATAGCATGATTAAAGGCTGACTATGAGCCCAGGCTCTGCCAAATCCTAGTCAAGTGACCTTAGCTAAGTTATCTAACTTCTCCAAACCTTGGGCTTATCATCTATAAAGCAAGGGCGGTTGGGTGGGGGAGTGGAGCCAGAAAGTTGGCTCAGTGGGTAAAGCACCTGCCATGCAAACATGAGGACCTGAGTTCAAATCCCTAAAACCTACATAAAGGCTGAGTGTAGGGAAACTCACCTATAACCACAGTGTGTCAACAGTGGATCATTAAGGGTCACTGATCAGTCAGTGTAGCCAAGTAGCAAGTATGCAAGTATCTAAGTAAAAGTGAAGACCCTGTCTTCAAAAGCAAGATGGGTAGCGACTGAGGAAGATACTAGAGTTGACCTCTGACCTTCATTCACACATATTTGTATATTGTGCACACACACAGATATGCACATGCAGAGAGATAGACAAACAGACATGGGTAAGACTCAAGACTCTAAATCCAACTTGTGCCATATACTAGCTGAGTGACCTGGGGTGAGTTGTTTAGTGACCTTGGGTGAGTTGTTTATATTCTCTGAACGTCAGCTTCATCATCTATAACAGAATGACAGCCTCTACCCCATGGGGAATAAATACAACAATTTATGCAATGCACAGTGCTGGAACTGGAGAGATGGCTCGGTGGGTAAAGGCATGGTGCCACCAAGCCTGATGATCTGTGTTCCAAATGGTGGAATAGAAGCAAAGATCCAACTCCCCCAAGCTGTCTTCTGCTTGTCATATGTGCAACATGGCATGGGAGGGCACACACAGACACACACACACATGTGCACACATGCAAATGCACTAAAATAAATAAATAAATAAATAAATAAATAAATAAATAAATAAATAAATTCTTAAAGAACTTTACAATCCATGTTTCCAGTATAATTCATGTCTCAACTTCCTTGGCCCTTAGGCGCACATGGGCAGTTCTAGACAATGCTGCCTACAAGCCCTGTCTCCCAACATCTTCTAACGCAGTTGAAGCCCAAGCTTTTACAGACTTGAATCTGGCTGAGGCACCTTTCTTAAGGGGAACCCCTCTTCGTCAGGACGGGCTGAGCATGAGAAAGTCTGGTTGGGACTCTCAAGGTCAAAGCTGGTGCTCCCTGTGAAAATAAAAGATATCAGTCCATTACGTTGTCAAGTTAATACAGGGTGATGGAGCATCTCCAGGCTGCAGATCCTGGAAGACTGTAAAAGTCTAATAGATTTAGGGAAACTGTACCTCGGGGAGCAGATTAAGCAGCCCTCGTCGATGGATCAAAACTGTCTCGGCGCCTCCCTTCCCAAGCAGCTGCAGAATCTTCTAAATGATTGCTTTCTCTCCATCTACCCAGAGATAAATTGTGCTTTGTACATTCACCTTACAGGAGCGGGGTACCTATTCTGAGTGGAGAATGTGCCCTATCTTTCTCTAGATGAAGCAGCCTATCCCTTGAAAGCCCAGTTCTTTACTTCTTTTTATTTTAAATGGTTGACAGGTAAGAGGGCTTGCTTTTATTGCAGAGGACTGGACTTTGGTTCCCAGCACCGTGTCAGGTGATTCACAACCTGCAACTGCAGTTCCAGAGGCTCCAACACCCTCTTCCAGCCTCCATGGGCATCTGTACACACAGGTCATGCATACCTCACACATGTATTTCAGAGGGTCTGGAGAGATGGCTTAGCAGTTAAATGACTGGGAAATGACACCATGCCATACCAACTCCCTTAGCCCTTTCTGATTTCTCGTCTTTTCAAATACATCTAGTTTCATACCCATGGTGGTGGACTACCTTCAACTATTTCAAAGAATGTCAATCTGTAGCATAGGCTAGCCTCAATGTGCAATACTCCTGCCCCACCTCCTGAGTACTAGAGTTAGGAATATCCACACTATGCCTGCTACACACCATGCTGGGGTCATACCTAGGACTTCATACACGCTAGGTAAAGTCTTGCTTTGATGTACTTCAGTTGAATCAGACACAGAATGGGAACAGTGCAAAGTTTGCACATACATTTCAAGGAGGGCATCATTTCATGAGCCTTTGATATGGAAAAAGTGACATTCTATGATTTAAAAAAAAATAGCAAGAATAACAACTGGCTAGTGAAATGGTAGATATCTGTAATCGCAGTACTCAGGAGGCTGAGTCATGAAGGAAGATTGAAGAAGAGTGCTATGCCTACACAGTGAACTTGAGAACTTACCTCAGCTACAAAAATAAGACAGACAGACAGACAGACAGGAGGGAAGGAGGGAGGGAGGGAGGGAGGGAGGAAGAGAGAGAAAAAGAGAGAGAAGGAGGAAGGAAGGAAGGAAGGAAGGAGGAAGGAAGGAAGGAAGGAAGGAAGGAAGGAAGGAAACGATGGTTTACAACTATAATCCTAACACTTGGGAGACTGAGGCAAAAAGATCCAAAATTTGAGGTTAGCCTGAGCTACAAAGCAACTACAAGTCAGCCTGGGCTTAGGGCCTAGGAATGAGATAACCTGTGTCTTTCTCTCTCTCTCTCCTCTCTCTCTTTCTCTCTCTCACACACACTCACACACACACACGAACACACGCACCCACAGTACAGCTGGAGAGACGCCTCAATGATTAAGAGAACCTGGTGTACAATTATGAGGACTGAATCCCAGCACCCATTTGACATACCTGGTCCTCGGCACTTCACTTATAACCCCAGCTCCATAGGGTGGAGGATAGAGACAGGAAAATTCCCTGAGGCTCGCTGGCTTCTAGCATAGCCAAAAAGGGACAAGCCCCAGTCAGGTTCAGGAAGATCCTGCCTCAAAAGGAAATGGGGGAGGTGATAACAAAGCACCAGACACTCTTTTGTAGCCTCCGTGTGCACAGGGGCATTCACATATACATATAAGTAAGTAAATCTTTAAAATAATAATGGCACTACTGGTTCCTACTTTTTAAAAATCAACAGACCCAGAGGTCAATTTAATCTCCCCATTAAAAAATATTTTGTGTTATATGTCTGTGCGCACATGTGTGCCTGGCACCTTGGGAGGCAAGAAGAGAGTATTGGATCTCCTCAAACTTGGTGAGCTGCCATGCAGGTGCTGGGAACTGAACCCAGGTCCTCTAGAAGAGCAGCCTGTGTTCTTACCCACTGAGCCACCTTTCTAGCCCCTTATTTCCCTTATTTCTTGCACCTCTAAAGATGCGTGTGCTTTCCTCACTGGTCTGAGGCTCTAGGAGGATGTCCTGTGGATAGACTTTCATCTCTCCTTCTCATGCGTCTTTCTGTTACTTAGGATTTAATCTCTTCAGGAGGAAATCAGCTCAGACTGAGTCATTTGAATACCCTCAGTCACTACATGATGCATCATGGTACCCCTCAGGGACCAGACTGTCATTTGGAACATCTATTACAGGGATGTCCCTGACTCTCATGGGGTCAGGGATAAGATGCTAAGAGAGGAAGGAGCCTCATCCATCAAGCCCCTCACTGGTGCTAGCTCTGTTTGACACCCCAATGCTCTCACCCTTGCTTATGTGCACAGTGGAAGCGGGTAAGGAGGAGGCCACTGAGGGAAGACAGGGGCCATTACTCCAGTTCTGTTTCCACATCTGGAAAAGCAGGTGTCCCAGTAATTGCCACCTAACAAGCCACCCCACCCTCAGGAGCCTTCAGCGACAGCCATCTGTTGGGTCTCACGGTGTTGTGGGCTTGCATTTTGGGTGGGGCTCTGCTGAATTCTTCTGCCTCCACATGGTTTGGCTGAGATGTGCAGTGTACAGCTTGGCTCACAGGCAAGCTGCGCTGCAAGGTCCAACACAGCTTCTGTTGTGTAGCTGGAGCTTCATGGTGACGAAGGGAAATGGGAGATGTCAAGCATGATGGCACCATCATGTCGCTGTCACCATTGCCTTCACCATCACATCACTTCCACAGCCATCATCACCGTTATCCACTCGATCATCACCGTAATCTACTCCATCATTCCTACCATCGCCTCTCCTATCATCATCCCCACCACCTCACCGCCGTCACTACCACCTGGACCATCATCATCCAGTATCACCAACCCTGCCATTTCCACTGTGAGCACCCACACCACCTCCACCATCGTGCAGAATAGATCACGCGGCCTCACAAGCATGGTGATCTTGGGACATCAGACCATTATCGTGGTGGCTCAAATGCCTGGGGACGATGTTCATGAGCCATTCTCAATGGCTATGCATATCACTTTTCTATAAGTCATTGGCTAAAGTAGCCACAGGCTAACCCAGATTCAAGGGGAAGGAAACAGACGGCACTCCTGGATTAAGGTCTGTTAAAGAACCTCTGGTCCAGCTGGGACAATGCCTCGGTGGACACAATGCTTACCACCCGATACGGATCAAAGTCTGGATCCTCAGAACCCATGTAAGAGCTGTGCAGGCTCAGCAGCCGCTTGCACCGACTTCAGGTCTACACACACACATGCACCACTGTACACACACTTATGCTCACACATATGAACACACATGCACACATGCATCCCGCATAATACATAGAATGAGGAGGAGGAGGAGGAGGGAGACGGGCTGGCGTCTGAATGCACCACAGCAATGCAGAGCTTACGTGCAATCACTTGAGAGCTGGTTGTGCAGAGACTGTAGGAATCCGGACCTGAAGCACACTGCTAAATTGCAGAGGGAAAGGCTAGCAAACACACATGTTCAAAAGTACATTAAGAATCAGTTAGCTAAGAGTCAATAAGAGACTCTGCCTCAAAAACAATATGAAGAGTGATTGAAGAAGACATCCGACATTGGCCTCTGACTTCAACATGAATGTGCACACATCCTGTACACATACCTGTGTACGCACACACCCACATGAACATATGCTATATGCCACACACACACACAGACACACATTAAATATAAACTAATAAAATGGAATGCATTTTCGTCTGGAATCAACCATAAGTCTCCGTTTAGCCTCCCTGCTTTATGAAGAGCCTGTTCTGGATCCAACCTCACCTAGCTTAACTACAGAACCATTTACCTAAGATTGTGGTGCCCTGTGGAAAACAAGACATAGAAGGTTTTGGTTTTGTTTGTTTGTTTGTTTTACTGATGCTGGAAAGACGGCTCTTGGTTAAGGACTGCGGCTCTTCCAGAGGATGGATATTCATCTTCCAGCACCCACCTCAGGAAACTCACACATGTGTAACTCCAGCTTCAGAGAATCCAATACCATCTTACCATCTTCTGGTTTCCAGGACATCTGCTCTCATGTGTGAGAGGGTGCACACACACACACACACACACACACACACACACACACGGGTACGCGCACACACATATGCGCACACTTGAAAATAAAATAAGTCTTTGAAACAACTTTTATCAACTATGCATGAGGATCTGGTCAAATATGTTGATGATTCCTGTGCATTTACTGTAGCAGAAATGGAGCCATTTCTTAAAGATAAATTTAGTTTTTCTTCTTTCTTCACAAAATTTACAAAGAAATGAAGCATCAGATGTGAAAATGAAGTCAGTTTTAGGTCCAACTCTGCTTCCCTCGTTCCTCAGCCTTCCCCAGAGGTAGCTAACTCCCATCATAAATTTGATATAATTCATTAAATTCTTGGTTTTATATTTTTTCTACATACATGTGTGATCATAAATAATGTATGGTGTTGTATGTGCATTTTAAAAATTTGCAAATGGCAGCATCTTTTTCTAAAACATTTGTTTTGTTAGATTGATTTAATCTGACAACACAAGGGTGTGCATATTTTTAAAGCAGGATCAGGGCTAGAGAGACAGCCCAACAGCTATGAATGCTTGCTGCTCATGCAGAGGACCTGAGTTCAGGTCTAGCATCCACATTGAGTGGCTCCAATTGCCTGTAACTCCAGATTCAAGAAATCTGATGCCCTCTTCTGGCTTCCATGTGCACCTGCACTCATGAGCACATACTTTCACATAGACACCCATATGTGCATATGATTAAAATAAAAATAAATTTTTTAAATGTAAGAAGCAGGGTCTTGTTATATAGCTCAGGCTAGCCGCACTTACTATTCCCCTGTCTCTGCCTCTGTCTCTGTGACTGCTGAGATTACAGCAGTGGACCATGCACCTGGCTCAGACTAACTTTAAGCTGACTTCCCATCATCTTGTCTAGCACGGAAGACTTCCTTTTCATCCAGATCCTCCTTAAGCAAACTGTTTTGCTACTCACAGCACTGATACTGGGGTTTCTCTGGAGCATATACCTGAATAAGAAACTGCTCTTCTCATTTTCCATTTTATTGCATACTGCTAACGTTTTCTCCAAAGCAGATGCACCAATTTGCAATCCTCCACCAATGTACGACAACGGCTCCTTGGGGTTCCTCTACACCTGCCCAGACAAATACTGTTCATAGTTTTACATGGTTGTTTTATTAACCTCATTGGTGAAAAATATTTAATCCTGTAACAATTTTTATTATCCAGATTACTACTACATTCAATCATTCCTTCTAAGTATTAGCCGATAATGCATTTTCCTATGCTGGATTCCTTATTCACTTTTTAATTGGGTTATTTATTTGTTGTTTTTCTATTTGTTTCTAGAATATCTTTACATGCTCAGGGTACCAGGTCTTTGTATATCATATACTCAGATCTCTCTCAGACTGATCTTTTGCTGTTGTGTGTATTTCAAATACCTCCACCCAGTCCTTGGCCTATTTGATTTTGCTCCTATGACCTAGTAGTACAGGAAGGTCACATTTATAATTCTGTTATGTGATTTGATTATCTGGTCCCCGGAAATCCTTTCCTACCAATTGGATAACAGAAATATCTCCTATGTGTTGTTCTATATTTTCAATATTCATGACTTTCCTCACTGTAGCAAAAAAAAAAAAAAAAATCTGATCAAAGCAACTTAAGGAGGATCTGGGCAGTAGCACGAGGTGGCTGATCACATTGCATCTGCAGTCAGGAAGCAGAGAGATGGATTCTGGGCCTGGGTTCACTTTCTCCTTTGTATTCAGTTTAGGAGTTCAGCTGATGGGATGGGGAAATCACTGAGGGTGGTTTTTCTGGCTCAGTTAATTAAACGTCTCTGGCAACACTCTCAAAGCTTTGGCCAGATGGTGCTTCTATGATCAGTCTAAACCCAGCCAGGTTGGCAATGAAGATTAAACATCAATATGTTTTAAAATTTCCCTTCTCATAATTAGTTTTTAAATCCCCAGCGCTCACCTTAGGGAATGGCTGGAAACATTCGTTTTATTTTGCCTGTGTGGAGAGTCGGGTGTCCTCACACTTTCCCTCCATGCGCTCAGTAGCCTTTCTCCACTGATTTGTCTTAATCAACGTACAGTAGAACGATCTTCTGTGAGTTCTAGGCCACCTGGGGCTACACAGTAAGACCCTGTCTCATACAAACAAACAACACACATTGTTTTAGATAAATAAACAAACAGGCCAAATGCGTTTAACATAAGTAGGGGGTTTTGTTCTACTTTGGTTTGTTTCTTTGTTTTTGAGAGAAGATCTCACCACATATCCCTGGCTAGCCTCGAACTCTCTATGTAAACCAGGCTGGCCTTGAACTCTCAGAGAACCACCTGCCTATAAAATAAGGAGTTAGTGTGATTAGTTCTATTGATTGTCAAATATCACAATACCTACCCCGCTCAGCCTTAGATTCCTGTGGAGATCCACAGTTTCTCTTGCTGCTGTATTTGCATATTGCTAGAGTCAATTTGTTAGTGTTTTGCTGAAGATTTCTGTACCTGTGCTGTTTGGGGTATTTCTTTTCTGATGTTGTTTTTTTCTGGCTTTGTTATCAGTATAATGACAGGCTCATAAGATGATTCAGGAAATGTTTCTTTCACTTCTGCAGCCTAAAAGAGACCGCTTAGAATTGGTGTTATTTCTTTTTAAATAAATGGCAAAAGTCATCAGTGAACTGTCTGAGCCGGGAGCTTTTTTTCTTTATATTTTTCCCCTTGATGTAAAACTATTCAGGCTACGCTTTCATCTCGCGTGAGCTCTGCTGTTTTGTGAAGTTTTTCATTTGTATTTTAGAATTGGTCCCCTATACAGAAACTTTTGAATATACATATACACATATGCATATGCAAACATATATGCATAAGCATATGCCTATGCATACACATACACACATACATACACACTCATACACATACATACACATACACATACACAAACAGATCTACACATATGCATATACATACACATGCTCACACACATACACATATACACACATACACTTACACACACATACACTTACACACATGTATATATACATACACAGACATACATATGCACACACATTCATACACATACACACACATACACACACATACACAGATTTACACATATACACACATACACACACATATACACATACATTTATACACACCAACATACATGCACACTCATACACACACATACATCACACGCACATATACGCATACATATACACACATACACACACATACACATATATACATATACATGCACACACATACATATACATCAGTTTTTGTTTTCACTGTTGATGGTTGGATTTTTTTTTTTAAGTCGATTGTTTTTGTTTTTGAGACAGGGTCTCACACTTTGCCCAAGCTGCTGGGGGTTCTTGGTTTGTTGAGACAGGATACTTGTTATATAGCCCAGGCTGTCTCAGACTTATGATCCTCCTGCCTCAGCCTCCACCACAATTGCAGGTGAACACTCACTTAAGTTCTTTTTCATATTCTAATATTAATCTTTTGATGTCTGGGGATCCAAGTGTCATGTCCTCTTTCAGTCCTGGCATTGCTAACCTAACCCTCCTCTGCTTTATGGTTTTCACCAGGATTTATCAACTTAACTGATCTTCAGAAAACTGTTGTTTTATGGGGGTTCATTTCTTATTTCATTTTATTTCATCTCTCTATTATTATGCTTCCCTTTGAGTTTCACTGTGTGTGTGTGCGCACAGTTCCCCAAGGAGTCCAAGAGAGGGAGCCAGACACCCCTGAAGCTGAATTTGGCAGTTGTGAGCGGGTGCTGGGATCCTACACAGGTCCTCTACAAGAGCAGGGAGTACTCTTAACCCGTAAGCATCCCTCCAGCCCTGATATGTTCTTCATTGTGCCAGCAGCAAATGGGCTTTTTTGTTTGTTTCTTTGTTTTGCTTTTTAAGACAGAGTTTCTCTGTGTAGCCCTGGCTGTCCTAGAACTCACTCTGTAGACCAGGCTGGCCTCGAACTCAGAAATCTACCTCCCTCTGCCTCCCAAGTGCTGGGATTAAAGGCATGGACCACTACTGCCCCAAATTTACTTTTTTGTTTGCTCATTTTCTTTCTTCTGTTTTGTTTATTTATTTTGGTGGTGCTGATGTTTTGCTTCGTTTTGTTTTGGTTGGTTGGTTAGTTGTTTGGGCTGTTGGTTTGTTTGTTTAGTTTGTTTGGTTTTTATGTTTGTTTCTTTGCTGACAGAGTTTTACTTTGTAGCCCTGGGCTGGATGACCACCAGCACTCATCTGCTTCCACATCACTGCACTGTGATTAGGCACGTTGTGTTACACTCCTTGCACGGTATCTTCTCCGCCATGCTGATTGCACTCCCCTAAAAGCAGAGTTGAGATAAACCCTTGCTCCTTTAAGTTGCCTCTTGTCAGTAACAATGTTTTAAAAGTGACTAATACAGAGTGTCCTTATGGTACAATGATAGAGCTGCATGGTTACTAAAATAGCTAGTTCTCAGATCTTTTAAAAATTTATCTGTGTGCGTGGGAAGAGTAAGGGAGGGGAGATAGAGGCGGGGAGGGGGGGAGAGATTCATATTGGATGTCAGAGGACATCAGCTGTTGGTCTCGCATTCTACCATGATCAGAACAGAGCCTCTTGTGATTTGCTGCACTACTTTGTGCCAGGTTAGTTGACCTAGGAGCTTCCAGAGTTCTCGCCCTCCAGTTCCCATCTCATCATAGGAATGCAGCAGCCACAGACAAGCACCACCACGCCTTGCCTTAAGTGGGCTCTAGGGGCCCAAACTCGAGGCCTCATGCTTATGTCGTAAATGCTTTCCCCAAAGCCATCTTCCCCGCCTCTATTCAGTTCATAAGAAAACCTTCTAGAAGCCTACAACCCCAGTGGCTGGGAGGTAGAAAGAAGACGATCATGAGCCTGAGATTGCTCTGGTCTACACAACAGCAAGACTGTCTTAAAACAAAAACAAAAATCCCAATCCCCAGTCTCAAACAAACAGAAATGCAAAAACATTCTAGAAGATTTAGACTTCACATCTGTTCCTCCCCTTGAGTAAGCCACCCATCTTCCCTCTGATTTGGCAGAGTACTCTAGTTCCAAAGCTCATCTCAGTGGCTAGAAACCAGCTGGTGCTCAATAAATACTTGAATAACCGAGCCAGAGAGCAAATGGGTATTTGGCAAGGTGGGCTCTTACAGCAAGAACTCTGAAAATGCATGTGGACTGTGAAGGAGGGGACTCTGTAATGTTCCTATGGTGTTCCAGGGTCTGGAGCTCCGTGCTCCTGCGGCAGACCCTCAAGTGTTCGTTGGACTGACTTGAACCTGCACATATTTTGTTTTCCAAACATTGGCTGTCATTTTCTCAGGCTGCATCCTAGCAACCAACCAGGGAAGATAGAGAGAGGAGGTGTTTCTCTTGTGCCTTCAGACAGATGTCCCCATGAACAGAAATGCCCCCTGTCTTGGAATGGTGTGGATCATAACAGCAGTGTAGGAAGTATGGGCCATCAACTGAAACATTGGCCATGATCTTTTCCATGCAATCCTGACAGCACACACAGTCCTTGGCCTTGACAAGCCCATAATACTCAAGCATCATCTAGCAGCCAACTAAGACTTGCAAATGCTCAAATTTGCCTCACCCCAGTCTTAGTTAGGGTTTTATTGCTGTGAAAAGGCACCATGACCACAGCAACTCTTACAAAGCCAAACATTTAATTGGGGCTGGCTTACAGGAGATTTAGTCCATTATCATCATAGCAGGAAACATGGCAACGGGCAGGCAGACATGCTGCTACAGAAGGAGCTGAGAATTCTACATCTTGATCTGCAGGCACCAGAAGGCTGCCACACTATGCCCAGCTTGAGCATGTGAAACCTCAAAGCCTGTCTTCACACTTCCTCTAACAAGGCCATACCTTCTAATAGTGCCACTCCCTATGGGCTTATGGGGGCCACTTTCATTCAAACACATGAGTCTATGGGGGCCATTCCTATTTAAACCACCATAACCCCATATATTATAAGTATGTGGGTATTTAAAGCAAGACTACCATCCAGTAGGGTCTCTACACAGCATCTACTGTGTAAGAGGAGTAGTTCCTTCCTCCCCTCACTCTTCACCCACTGAAAGTACTGCCCAGAGGGCTGGAGATGAGGCTCTGTTAGGAGTGCTTGCCTAGCATGAATGAAGTGCCATCCCCAGCTCCATGTAAACAAGATGTGGAGGTATACACCTGTAATCCCAGCCCCAAGGAGGTGGAAGTGGGTGAATCAGGAGTTCAAGGTCATCCTCAGCTACATAAAGTCATGTAGAGTTGGAGGAAAGCTTGAGGCATGTACAGCTCTGTCTTAAAGTATAAACAAAAAGAGTAAGGCCCAACGTCACCTCCTTCTGGAAGTCTTCCATACCCACAATGAAACTACTAAGAACATCTAAATAATACCCAAAAAAGTATGACCCATCTTCCAAACCTTTGTAGCAGCTTGTTTCCAATAATAAGTGGATAAAGAACAAGGTTAGGGATCCACATTCTAAGACACAATCTAACCTCAGCTCTTCAGCTTTCTAAGTTTTTATATGTGTGCATGTGTGTATACATGTGTGTGTGCATGTGTGTGTATACACACACACATACAGAGAGAGAGAGAGAACTCATGTGGAGATTAAGAACAATTTCAGTTCTTCAGCATTCTAGTTTTTGTACATACACACATGTGCATGTGTGTGCCTGTGCTTGTGTGTGTGTGTGTGTGTGAGAGAGAGAGAGAGAGAGAGAGAGAGAGAGAGAGAGAGAGCCCAAATGTGGAGATTAGAGAACAATTTCAGCATTCAAAGTTTTTTGCAAATATGCACATATGTGTCCATGTGTGTGCACGCACATGTGTATTTGTGAGATGACCCACATGTGGAGATTAGAAGACAACTTGCATAAGTTTGCTCTCCCCTGCCACGCGGGTCCCAGAGATTGAACTCAGGTTATCAGACTTGGTGGCAGTTAGCTTCACTTGCTGAGCCCTCTCACAGGCCCCTCTTCAATATTCTCGTCACTAGCTTAGTCCTCAATGTTCATTTGAGATGGGAGAGAAGTCTGCTCTCCTTATGAGTGTGCAATTGAGAGTTCTCCACCCCAAATAGTCTTCCTGAATTTTCATGATCTCTGTCTTCCTATAGCCCCATTACTCACACTGCAATGTCCATGGGACATACTCTGTGGTGCTGCAATCTCTAAAGTTTGCACATTCACAATTACCCATACTTTAGCTTTCTTGCCCTATTTTAAATATCCTCAAGAGAAAAGACCACATCTTTTTCAATGACATAGAGGAAACTTCTGGAGGTATGGAAATATCCTATACATTTGTTAAGGCAGTGGTCATATGGATGGACTCATATACCAACATCCATTGAACTTGTAATCATCAATTTTGACTGCTAATTTTATTAGATTAAGAAATGCTTAGGGGTAGACCAAGAGCACGGCTCTATGAGAACCTGAGTTCATGTTCCAAGAACACAGGAAAAGCTGGACACAATAATATGCCAAGAACCCCCAAGGTGGAAGGTGGAGACAGGAGAATCCCCAGAAGCTTGTGGACCAGCAAGCCTGGCATACAGAGAAAACAAGAGACGCTGTCTCAACCAAAGTGGAAACCAAGGATAGACACCTGAGGCTTTCTCTGATCTCCACATGTGTGCCACAGTATTCACACAACAGCACACACATAAGTAAATATGCATACATATACAAAAACACACAGGCACATCATCTACACACAAGAAAGGCAAAAGAAATACTCAGGGCATGAGGGAGGTGAACTTCTGTGTGTGTCTGTGAGGGTTTTGCCAGAGACGGTTAATAGAAGAGGGAGGACACTTGCTGAGTGTGGACAGCATTATCCCATGCTGAGATGCTGGACTGAACAGAGGATAAAGGAGAGAGGATGTGGTTGGTGACACATCCCTGTATCCTCAGCCTGGCCAGTGTGAGCTACACAGCAGATTCCAAACTAACCTGAGCTTTATAGGAAGACCTGGTCCTTTTTATTTTTTTTTTCATTATTTTTTTTTTAGTAGTAGCTTTTTAAAAAAATGTTAATCAAAGGCTTTATAAGTTCAGTAATGCTCAATAACAAGATGTCCATACAATCAGAAGTATAACCCAATACCCAACCTAGATATACTAACTATCTTTGATTGGCGGAGACATGCGAACATCCGCCTCCATGTTCCCCTCCCCCCATCACCTAGCTCCTCCTCTCCTCCTCCTTCTTCCTTACTCCTCCTCTTCCTCTCCTTACTCCTCCCACCTTAGCTCCTCTTACATATCACCCTTCCTGTTAAAATAAAACTTTTCTCTCAAAATACAATTAGAGCATAACTATACCAATTTGTGTCAGTAAGGTACAAGACAGACCTAACTATACCAATTTGTATCAGTAAGGTACAAGATAGACCTAACTATACCAATTTGTATCAGTAAGGTACAAGATAGACCTAATACCCAGTCCATTATTTTGTTGACTAACCAGAACCTCTGTCATCTCTCCTAACTAAAAGACTTAGTTCTGAATCTGGCTTTTTTCTTGGCTTTAGAATGAATGTCAGCTGAAAACCATCCTCTCAAATCTTTTCTCTCAAAGTAAATAGCTAGGATTGGATATGAGACTATAAGTCTTCAACCCCATTAGAAATCCAGAATGACTGAATTAACTGAAATTAAGGGAAGCACAAAGCATAGCTTCTAAAACTTAGCCAATTCATAGAGACCGCTGAACACCTGGACAGTCCCTATACTACAGAATGTTGGAGCATCCAATCTTCAGCCTTCTGGCCCAGGATCATCTGACAGACCTAGTGATGCAGAATTATTAAGGGCTGATTACTCTGTCTTGGCAGATATAATCAGTCGACTATTCCGGAAGTGTGTCCTTTTCAGGACAGTAATTTGTCTGTAGATGAAAAGAGGCAATTCTTGCCTAGTGGCTATCTCACCACAACTGGAGTAACTCCAAAGATGCTCAATTTCTTCTTAGAATCCAAGACAGGAAGCTGTCAGGAGCGGACAGGTCTCTAATCAAAATGAACCTTAATACAGAAATGTTTGTAACGTCAATTCTGTGGACTTCTGATGTTTTGAAAACCAACTATCCATGTAAGGCAATCTGGACTGTTGTCTGTTAACTCCTCTCAGCTATTTCTAAATAAAATATAGAAAACACTCTAACAATAAACTCAGAGCTATGAATTTGCTATAGGCCCTTAACTCACAGGCTAGCCATCTCAAATCAGTTAAAAAAGTTAAAGAAGGACTGAGTCTAAGCCTTGTATTCCTAAATGTGTTATATAGACACAATGCCTATGAGAGTAACAATATTAATCTTACTTCTATATCAATAAGAAACTCGTACCAATGAAAACCTTAAATTTGAAATCAAAGTAAATTTTGTACCATTTAAGAAATTATAACTTCAGCTTAATAACAATTATACAGATTTCTACCAATAGGTTATAGCTATGCAATAAATCCTAGCTATTCCTCCCTGTTCCAACAAAACCACTACTTTTCCCTAAAAAGACAGCCCGATATTAACCACCTCAGTCCCCAAACCCAGGGAATAGGGGCGCTGACTCTTCATTAATTTCTTCAAGCTTATTACTGGTGTTGAGATATTAGAAGAGGGGTGAGGGGAAGAGTAAATTGATAAGCCTCTGACGTCTGTGTCTTCACTGCATCCAGCTGAGATTGACCTGGTCCTTCTTAAAGGTGGAAGGAAGCTAGCTGTGAGAGTCAGTGTTGTCAGCATGACAGAATTTAACATCACCTGGAGGGCGAGCCCCTGGGTGTGTCTGTGGAGGATGCTCTTAGCCACATTGACTGATGTGAGAAGACCCATCGTAATTGTGGATGGGACTATTCCCTGGGCTGGTGATCCTAACCTACACAAAACGGAGGAAGCAAGATGAGCACACACTCATTGCCCTCTCTTTTCAGGGTAGATCCAAAGCGACCAACCAGCCCCCTGCTGCTTCCACCATGCTGCTTCACTGCTTCACTGCCGTTAGTTGCTATGTCTTTCCTGCCCTGATGAACTGAATGAACCTTAAACTGTAAGCCGAAATTAACCCTTTCTCCCTTAAGTTGCCTTTGTCTGGGTAATTTATCACAGCAACAGAAAAGAAACTAAAACAACAGCTGAGCCCTGGAGTCCCCTTTTCCTGCTTCCTGTCTGTCAAGATGTGAGCAAGCCGCTTCACACTCCTGCAGCCATGGAATCACCCGATCAGCCAAGGTGTGAGCAAGCGGCTTCACACTCCTGCAGCCATGAAATCACCTCATCAGCCAAGGTGTGAGCAAGCGGCTTCACACTCCTGCAGCCATGGAATCACCTCATCAGCCAAGGTGTGAGCAAGCCGCCACTTCACACTCCTGCAGCCATGGAATCACCCACTTCTGTTTCTTCTTCATCACAGTGTATCCCCTCAAACTGCGAGCCAAATAAACTCCATCCTCCCTGAAGCTGCTTCTTATCAGCCATTTGGTTGAAAAACAACTAACACAACACGTTCAGTGTTTGCTTGAGACTCCACAACATCTAAAGGATAATAATGATGATGTAGTGGTATGCTGAATACACTCACATGTCTAATGACTTCTGTACAGTATTTATTAATGACAACGACGACATGCAGGAACATGACTGTATGTCTGTGTGGGTGCTGGGCATGCTACTGAACAGATGTAGAGGTAAGAGGATAACCTTTGGGAGCTGGTTCTCTCCTTCCGCCTCGGGATCTGGGGCTTGCACACTTTTACACACTGAGCTGTCTTACCCACTAAGCTGGCTCATGTATACCATTTTATCATCACACTGATGAATGAGGCTAGTGCCGTTGTACCCACTGAACAGATGGGCATGCAGAGGTTGCAAGTGATGAAGCAGCTTGCTGGGCAGTTTTGGAATTTTGGGTCCATCTTCTGTATATTGGACTGCAGCTCCTTTACTGTTTTCAACTGCGCTTCCCAGGACCTCAGGAGAATAAGAAACATGCATATGTATAAGTGCATGCATGCACACACAGATCTATGTACATATAGTACATTATGTGTGAGTATTTGCATACACAAAACATAAGCACACACACAGAAACACACATTTGCAGTGAACACACATATACACACAAATAATACAAACACATCTATGAAATGAACGCACACACTAATATGCGCTTGTGTTTGAGTATGTGCACTTACTTGCACACTGTGTGTGAACACATGCACACACTTGCACATGTACACATGAATACAAACATATATATAAAATACACCATTGTGTGTTGTTACGTAGCAGTTTCATTCAAAAAATCCTTCTAGGACTGGGAAGAGAGGCTCAGAAACTCAGGAGGTAAACAAACCTCATATGTCTGGGAAGCTGAAACTTGTATGATTCTTCCATGTGTCTCCTGCTGCGTGTGAACACAGTGACAACTGCTAAGAGGGCAGTGTGACCCACAGAGTCACAGAGAGGAGAATCTCAGGTCTGTTGAGCTACAGGAGTGTGAAGTAGCTTGCTCACATCTTGACAGACAGGAAGCAGGGAAGGGGGACACCAGGGCTCAGCTGGTGTCTTAGTTCTTTTCTGTTGCTGTGATAAATTACCCAGACAAAGGTAACTTAAGGGAGAAAGGGTTGATTTTGGCTTAGGTACAGTTCATCACAGCAGGAAAAGCTCCAGGGTTGAGGCCTTTGTGAGCTGTGAGTTGTCACCAATGTTGAGGTGGGCCTTCGGTGATGTAGCTGCTTTTGAATCCTTCCTCCTCCTGTGACTCCTAGTCCATACTCCCATTAGTGTACACAGTAAAATCTCATCGGCTCTCTTAGTTGGACAATTGTTAGTCTATCAAGGGTTCCCCTTCTGGGATGGACACGTTGTATCCCTCAGGAAAGGTCTCTCACAACTCATGTGAGTACACACATACACACACTCACATAGACACGCATGTGCACTTGAATGCACATATACGTATCTGACTGTGTCCATGCATATCTGCATGCACAAACGCAGGCACACACATGTGCACTTACTCATATGAGCTTTCAAGCAGCTGTCCCTGAGCAAAGTTGACAAACAGATCCATTTCTGCCAAGGAAATGTAAGGGAAGAGCATGTACCTGGATCGGTACTTCCATGTACGGAGTCACCTGGACATCTTCAGAGAGCCCTGCGGTCCAAGACTGTCAAAAATGTGTGGTGAATCAGTCAGTACTGCTGCTTCCAACTGCTGCCATTCACGCACTGATTATCCAGTCAGTAGAGGGTAATGCAGCATGCATGCCGCTGATCCAGCCGTCAGTGAACACAGGGCGTTGCTTGGAAGACTGGAGCCATTCCTGAACAAGTGAAATCGCCTTATCCCTGGCCAAGTTGAAAACTTCGTTTTTTACTATTGAAAGAGCAGCTCTCATTCAAAGGAGTGTATTTGAAATTCATCTCTTGATGACTCAAGCTGAGACCAGCGGGTATCAGAGCTCACACTTCTGCTAGGTGTCTGGTTTCTCCGTGGTCCATGGAGGCATGTGATGTGGCCTACATTACGGAGACCCAGCTCCACAATGGCGGTTCCCTCCAACTTTGTTACCTTTGGAGGCGGAGCTCCGCACTGGCCATCCCCTCTGACATCACCTTTGAAGTTCCCGCAACAGCACTGCAGCCACCACCAGTCCCCAACAGTCCGCTTGAGACGGACACACAGCTCCTTGCCTGTATTGTCTTCTCCCTTCCTGCCCAGGATTCTGACCTCAGTCATTGTGTGACTTGGCAACACACCAGCAAAGGTCCTGGAGTTGTCAGTGTGCCAACTCCCAGTCCTGAATTCACAGTAAACCTGGTATTCTGCTCTGGTGTATCCACGTTGGCTGTCTTACTTATTGCTGAGAGATCAAAAGAGCAGTTGGTAGGGAATCATCTACCTTACCTTGGCATAACTTGCTGGCTGTGACAAAGACGGCTTCCCATCAAGCCTGCTTTGGTTCCCTGATGAGCAGATTTGCTTCCCGAAACCACGCACGCAGTGGTTCAGTGAATAGGAAACAAATATATATGTATATTTCATCCATCTATCACATTTCCATAAGATCTGTGGATATGAAATTTCATATACGTACACAGTATTGCATATCCATAGATATGCATGTGTACATGTATATACGTATACGCACAGGCACACCTGTGACGGTGTTTTGATTCTTGGTGTTAACGCCTCCCCCTCACAATCCAAAGCACAGCCCTGAGACCTCATCAAGGCTGCTGCTCAGTGGACTTGGCTGCAGTTCCAGGCAATCTACACAGTGAAAGAGTTTTTGTCGTGAGTTTCTCTCTGTGTATGCATTTTTTTAATGTCCCAGGCAGTTCACAAGGGAATGACAGTCCCGGGATTGAGTGCGTGCGTGGAGGGAACATGGGAAAAATATGTGGGGCGGGCTACAGTTTCCCCCAACGCAGCAGCAGTAATCAACGGCAGGTTTGATTTGAGACTGCCAAGTATCGTCCCTGCTGATAGCTGTACCTTTTGTGAGCCGACGACATACAGGGTCTATACAGCATTGCCAGCGGCTTTTGTGGACAGCCCTGTCATAAGCCCTGCACAAAGATCCAGTTATGTGGCTGTTGTTATGGGAACGGTACAATTATGGCCAAATTGAAGTGGTGGGGGTTGGGATGGCGACAAAAAAAAAAAAAGGAAGTGAATTGGGGTGGACAAAATTGCTATTTTCATCCTGATGTATTTTGGATGATCACCTGGACTCCGTGCAAACAGCAATCAGGACAAACAGGTAGCAGAAACCCTGCTTGGCTCCAGGGATTATAGAATGGGGTTTATGCTTTCAAAACAGAAAAGTGCCTTTATGAGAGTAAATATCATATCCTCGTTTTCTTTGTCATTTAAAAATTGTGTGTGTGTGTGTGTGTGTGTGTGTGTGTGTGTGTGTGTGTGCATGTCTTCATGATCCACACATGGAGGCCAGAGGACAACTTGCAGGAGCCTATCCTTACGACGGGGGCATGGGACAGGACTCAGCAGGTTTGTAAGCACCGTTACCTGCTCTCCTGGTTGTTTTTCAAACATGTTTTTCCTCATGCATCAAAGCAGCTCAGTCCCGAGATTCTCCGTGCCTTCGCTGCTGCCCACATTCACCCACATCTGGATTATGACACTGTGCAATTTAAAGTTTCTGATTAGCCAGTCTAAACTGTGGGTAAATAATCCAGAAAGGCATTAAAGTACCTGCTGTAAAAGGTTTTGTTGAGGACAATGACTAAGCTTGAAAAATAAAGACAGAATCAACGCAGAAAGAGAACATTAAAAGAAAAGAATCAGACATTTTAGAATCTAAAACTATGTCAACCGAAATAAAGCCTCTATGCATGGACTTGACATCAGGATACAGAGGACAGAGCAAATTTCAGTAGACTTAAAGATTAAAGAGGAGAAGATAAGTCTGGCTTGACGGTGCATGGCTGAGGCAGGGGCATCACTGCAAGTTCAAGGTTAGCCTCTAATATGTAGTGAGTTTCAAGTTAGCCTGGGGTATAGAGGGAGAACTTGTCTCAAAACAAAACATAACATAACACCCAAACAACAAAAGCAAAACAAGTAGAAATTATCCAATATGAACAAAATACATGGGGAACAAAATACACACAGGAGAGTAAACAAAAAGAGCAGAGAGTGAAGAATATGGCACTGTCACAGGAGATCGAAGGGCCCTGGTATCTGAGTCCTGGGGTGAAGATGGGTAGGGTTGAAAAGAATGTTCAAAGGCTGTACAATGTGACTGAAGTTTCCACATTAAGCAAGAGAAACAACTAAACAAGTTTAAAGGACTGAGTGAAAGGTCAGGTGTAACAGCACATGTGTGCAACTCTAAGAAGCCAGGAGGACTGAGAGTTCCAGGCTAGCCTGGGGTACATGGTGGACTCTAAGAAGCAGGCAGGACTGAGAGCTCCAGGCTAGCCTGGGGTACATGGTGGACTCTAAGAAGCCAGGAAGACTGGAAGTTCCAGGTCAGCCTGGGGCATGTGTTGGATAATCTGTCTCAGAAACAGAACAAGGGGCAGAGGGATGACTCAGTAAAATACTCCCCACTCTTGCAGAGGACCTGGGTTCAGTTCCCGCATACACATTGGGCAGCTCACAAATACCTGCAACTCCAGTTTCAAGGGACCTGGCAGCCCCTCGTGGCCTCCATAGGCATCTGCACTCATGTGATACATACAGAGACGGATATAATTAAAACCCCATAGAAGACAAAGTTTAGAAAGCTACAAACCAGATAATGTGTAGTAAGAATATGTTGTAGTCATTTGTGAACACTGTGGTTTGAAAAAGAAGATCCAGGTTGGTGGGATGGCTCAGTGAGCAAGGCGCTTGTTGTGCAAGCCTGCTGACCTGAGTTTGATTCACAGAGCCTACATAGAGGAGGAAGGAGAGATCCCACTCCACACAGTCCTCTGGCCTCCATATGTGTGGAATAGCATGCATCCTGCCCGGCCCAGCCCATTACAGACACACAGTAATGATGAATAAATTTTTTAAAAAGATAGAAAAGTGGGAGTCTCAGAAGCGAGGAGAAAGAAGTGCTCTGATATACAAGGAGAACTGTGTCACAGGACAGTACATTTCACATCAGAAACCTCGCCAACCCAGAAGTTTACTTTTAAGGAAAACATAATTTTGTTTCACCAACAAACAAAATCAAAACTTTAAAAAGTTTGTTTTTTCTTTCCAGAGTCAGAGTCTTGTTATATTGCCCTGGCTTGAGTCTAATCCTGGGCTCAAATAGTCCTCCTATCTTTGCCTTCTGAGTAGTTAGGATGACAGTATGGGGCACCAGGCCCATCTCTCAGTGTGTGTGTGTGTGTGTGTGTGTGTGTGTGTGTGTGTGTTTGTATGTGTGTGTATGTGCGTGTTTGTATGTGTGTGATATGTGTGTATGTATGTGTGTATGTATGTGTGAGTGTATGTGTGTATGTATGTATGCATGTGTATGTGTGAGTATATGTGTGTGTATGTGTGTATTATGTGTGTCTGTGTGTATATCTGTGTGTGTATGTATAAGTATGTATGTATATGTGTGAGTGTATGTGTGTGTACACATATGTGTATGTGTTTGTATATGTGTGTGTATGTATATGTGTATGTGTACACATGTGTGTATGTGTGCATATGTATATGTATGTATGTATGTATGTGTGTGTGTATGTGTCTGTGTTTTTTATGCATGCGTATGTATCTGTATGTGTTGTATATGTGTGTGTATATATATGTATATGTGAATGCGTGTGTATATGTGTGTGTATATGTATGTGTGTGTATGTGTGTATGAGTGTGTGAGTGTGTGTGTGTGAGCCAGTCTTTTAGCATAGGTCTCCTGCAGGGAGACCCTCTTAGCTATTCTGCATTCAAGAAGGTTGAAAGGTGAGAGTAACAGCTCAGTGGTGAAGAGCAGCTGCTGCACAGGCACAGGGACCTGAAGTAGAGAGTCCTCACACAGAAACCACGTGACTACAAACAATGAAGTAGAGAGTCCTCACACAGAAATCACGTGACTACAAACAATGAAGTACAGAGTCCTCACACAGAAACCACATGACTACAAACGAGACCCTGGATGGTCGGACCAGAACACATCGATGAGGTTTTGTTATATAGCTCAGGCTGACCTCAAACTTGCAATCCTCCTGCCTCATTCTCCCAAGTATCGGGATTACAGATGTAGAGCACCATGTTCAAGGTTTTTTTTTTGTTTTGTTTTTTGTTTTTTGTTTTTTGAGTTTTCTAAATTATGGACAAAGCAAAAATTGTTAGTGTAGTGTGATTCTCAACAGGCCAGCTAACCTGGCTCACACAGTGGCTAACGACAAGAGGCCTTGCCTCAAACGATGTGGACAGGGAGGTCTGACAAGCCAGGGTCTCCATATGTGTATGGCCGCACATGCATGTCTACACACACACACACACACACACACACCACAATACAAAGAGAGAGAGAGAGAGAGAGAGAGAGAGAGAGAGAGAGAGAGAGAGAGAGAGAAGAGAGAGAAAGAGAGAGAGAGAGAGGAAGAATTAATTTTTAAGAAAGAAAAGAAAGGGCCGAATAACCATGAGCAAGCAGCAGAAAACTAGTCATTAAAACCAGGAATAGACCTACAGCTTAGGATCCAACATACTAGGAATGTAGACATTTTCTCTCTCATTGTCACAATAAGAAGCTAACAAAGCAGAGAAACAATACCTCTGCTTAGCCACATCACAGAATCGAGATGGCGAGGTGTCCACACTCATTCTCATTGCTCTGATTAAACACGCTGACATAAAGCAGCTTCGGAAGGAAAAGGTTTACTTTAGCTCACAGTTCTAGATTACAACTGGTCACAGGGGTGGGAGCTTGAAACAGCTAAGTCATATCACACCCCTAGTCAAGAGCAGAGAGAATGCATGCACTCATGCTAGCGTTCAGCTAGCCTTCTCCACTCTTAGTCCAGAGCTTGAAACCCAGAGATGGCATTTCAGCTTCCAAGCTGGGTCATCCATCCTTTATCAATTAAAGCAGTCGAGAAAATTTTTCTTCTATACACACGACCACAGGCCAACCCAATCTAGACAATTTCTCACTGAAACTCTCTTTCTCCTTGATTCCAGGTTGGATCAAGTTGACAATTAAAACCAATATGCTACTTTTAAACAAAACATGGACAAATGATTATGCATGCTCATTCTTAGAAGAACAGAAGCCACTAGAGCCAGTAACAGGCAGAAGCTAGACAGACGAACTGGAGAATCTGAGGACCCAAACTTAGGAGCTTCCATCTTTTTTAGGGAGACTTGACTGACTCTCCTGGTAAAGACAAAGGATTGCATATAAGGCAAACAGAAGCAAAAGTAACTCTGTGTGTGTGTGTCTGTGTGTGTGTGTGTGTGTGTGTGTGTGCACGTGCAAGCATGTCTGTGTGTTGTCATTGGTGTACATGAGTGTGAGTGCAAATGTGTGTGTGTGTGTGTGTGTGCATGTGTGTACGAAGTCTATAGGTTGACCTCAGGCATCAATCATCGAGAATCAACCACCTTGCTTTTTGAGACAGTGTCTGTCCTTTTTCCCTGGAACTAGCTGATTGAACTAGACTGGCTGACCAGTGGGCCCTGCAGAGCTGCCTGCCTCCACCTCCCCATCGATAGAATGACCATGCTTGGTTTTTTATGTGGGTGCTTGAGATCAAATTCAAGCCTTCGAGTTTGTGCTGCAAGCACTTTAATGACAGCTCTCCCCTCAGCCCGTCCCCTAGAGTCATTTGAAACTCACCCAGACAACTTTGTTCTCAGTCACCAAGTCCCTTGGTCAGGGGAAACTTTCAAAACCTGCTCTGATTGAGGGCAAGAGTAATGAGATACCTGGACCCCATCCCAGTACCACTCTTTTACACAAGGAGAGAGGAGAGAGCACACCTGAATAGATCTTCTGAAAGCCATTGCACGGGATTTGGGCCTGCTTTAAAAAGAGACTTAATCACAAGATTACAGGCTGTCTTCCCCGCTCAGTCCCTTACCACCACATCAACAGGACTCCAGGATAATAATAGTGCATTACAGCTGAGAGCGCCACAAGACATGGACTCTTCAAAAAAGAAGTTTCCAGGAAACTCAAAGACAATGGAAGAGGAAAAAAAAATACAGGGCGTGAGAGGAAATGGACGAGTCTGACACCTACAGCTCTGGTACACATTAAACACAGCTTGACGCCCTGAAGGATAAACATAAAATCGCACTAAAAAGCCTGTTTGCCTCTGTTCTCACTACCTGATACATTACCCCTGGCTTTCAGCTGAGAATTACAGACATACTAAGAGGCAATGGAGAAAACAATCCAAAGAGATAAAACAAGCTTCGGAAGGAGCATGAGACAGGGTCCAGATGTTGAGACCGTCACACTGGAAATGTGAAATCACAGGACTAATACACGGAGGGATCTGCTTGGGGGAAGAAAGGGCAGCATGTCTGGGCAGATGGGCAATATAAGCAGAGAAGGAAAGATTAAAAAGACATGTTAGAGTCCAAAATATTGTGTTAGAGATGGTGGCACAGGAGATAGATAAGTCAGTGGCGAAAGCCATGAAATGAAGGAGGAAGGGGAGGAGGAGGTGGAGAAGTAGAGGGAGGAGGAGGGGGAGGAGAAGAGAAGGAGGGGGAGGAAGGGGGAGGAGGAAGAAGAGGAGAAGACTGTGAAAGAAGGATGAGACAATGGCAAACAGTTACATCCCTGTAATAGAGATACCAGGAAAGAAGATACAGAAAAAGAAGCAGAAGAAATACTTGAAATACTACTAGTTTATGAGAACCTTCCAAAATTAATGATGAGTGATAGACTCCTCTCTTAAGAACCTTAGAGATGAACAAATGTCCTTTAAAAGTAGAGAAGAAATACTATTTCAGGGAAAACTGATGGAATTTCTTACCATGAGATTTCCTGCAAGAAATGCTAAAAAATTCTTCAGGTAGAAGGACCATGGTACAGGTGAAGAATTCAGATTTACATGAAGTCCACATGGAATTAGAGAAGAAATAAATGAAGACAATGAAAGTTTGCTACTTTTTAATCCTCAAACAATGTAACAGATAACAATTTGTTCAAAATAAGAAGACTTGATTGGATGAGGATAATGCAGAAATAAGTGGAATTTACAGTGCTGACACTGCCAAGATCTGAGAAAGAGATTGAGAATCCTCTGCAACAGGGAATCTATAGTACCCATGGCGATGTTTAGAGGGGGACTTGAGTTATTTGGGAATGTATATTATAGATTGTAAATTATTTTTAAAAGAAAATATGACTGACATTCTAACTGGGAAGAGAAAGGTAACAGTAGAATATACCATTATAATTAGAGAAAGCTGAGATGTGGAAGAAACAAAAGAAAAAGAACAGAAGGCAAAGGAAGGTAGTGGAAGTTGGGGAAGGAGACAGGAGATGAGGGAAGGGGATAAGAGAGAAGAGATACAGGGAGAGGAGGGCCAGAGGAGATTAGAGGGGAGGGAAGGAGAAAGAAGAGACTGATGTAACCTATAATCACCTGGGGAGAGAATTAATGAGGAATTATACAGATCAGGTTGACATGTGGACATGCCTGTGGGAGATTATCTTGACAATTGATGTAGGAAAAACCCAGCCCACTATGAGTGGCACCATTCCCTAGGCAAGGGGTCCTGAACTGTGTAAGACAGGGGAAAGCTAGCTGAGAGCAAGGAAGCATGTGAAAAAGCAAGTGAGTAAAGAAGGAAGGAAGGAAAGAAGGAAGGATGTACCCAACCACTTGAGTTCCTGCCTTTACTTCCTGGGAATGATGAACTGTATGTAGCTTGAAATTGGGCAGTAGCTTTTTAATCACAGGAACAAAATGAAACTAGGAAAAAGAAAGGAAGGAAAAGGGGAAAGGAAGAGAAGGCAGACCAGGAAAGAGGAATAAAGAGGAGGAAATGGGAAACAGAGAAGGGGAGGGAAGGGAAGGGAGGGGAAAGGGATAGGGAAAGAGAAGGGAAGGGAGGGGAGGAGAGAGGGAAAGAAGGGAAATGGAAGGGGAGGGGAGGAGAGGGAAGGGGATAGGAAGAGGAGGACGGGGAGGGGACAAGAGGGGACAGAAAGAAAAGGAAAGGAAGGGATGATGGGACCAGAAGGGATCCAAATAAGAAAGAGCTACACATGTGGTAGATACTAACCCATTAACAAGTTCAGTTTGGAAATGCCTCAATCCCGTTCCTGTCAGTCGCACAAATGCTCTAATTAATTTCTCCTTTTTCACTCTTCTTCAGAAACACACATTAGCACATTATAATTTTCTTTCATAGCTTTGTTTTCTTAACCTTATATCCTGGAAACTACTCTGGCTTAGTTCTTAAATTTCTTTTCGCCGTCTATGGCCTCATAATCTCCTCTCGAAAGTTTAGCAGGTTGGGCTTGGTTAGTACTTGGGTGGGAGATCTCCTCACTGTTGATACAGCTGTATCTCAGTCACTTGTGTGGTGATATCGCTATTTATTTAACCATATTTTGCTATTAGAACTATGGGTGTAAAAATTAGCTTACTCATGTATTGTTTCATACTTCATATATCTACAAGATAAACTCTTCACAGTGGAATTTATGGGGCCAAAGGCAACATCTTTATCATTGCTTGGTTACCTCCAGGATTCCTTATGTAGGGATCCTCCACTGTGCACCATGACCCAAAATGTCTAGGAAGACTTACACGGTATCTCTCCTTCAAAGTATTCAAGTCTTCCTGCTCCTGCTCCTCCTCCTCCTCCTCCTCCTCCTGCTCCTCCTCCTGCTCCTCCTCCTCCTGCTCCTCCTCCTGCTCTTCCTCCTGTTCCTCCTCCTCCTCCTCCTGCCTCCTCCTGCTCCTCCTGCTCCTCCTCCTGCTCTTCCTCCTGCTCCTGCTCCTGCTCCTCCTCCTCCTGCTCCTCCTCCTCCTGCCCCTCCTCCTCCTCCTGCTCCTCCTGCTCCTCCTCTCCTCCTGCTCCTCCTCCTCCTGCTCCTCCTCCTCCTGCTCCTCCTCCTGCTCTTCTGCTCCTCCTCCTCCTCCTCCTGCTCCTCCTCCTCCCCATTTTTCTCCTCATCCTTCTTCAAAGATGATGCTTGGTAACAAAAACAATTGACAGAAAAAACTTGAAGGCAGATATTTTTTGGCTCACAGTTTCAAAGGTTTCAGGCCTTCCTAGTGTGGCAGAAAGATGCTCACCTCACAGTGGATCAGAAGCAGAGAAAGGGCTATACCTGCATTCAATGACTTTATTTCCCTCCTGCGTTTTATCCAGCCCCCATCACCGTGGTATGGGGCCCCCATATTCAGGTAATCCTCCCCAGTCACGCTCATGCATAAGCCTGCGGTGTGCCTCACCAAGTTGATCATGAAGACTAACCATGAGGGTAGAGCAGAGACACTCACTATACAGGCCAGGAAGCAGATGGAGAAATGTCTGCTCTCACTGTCTTTCTCCTTCCCTGTTCAGCCAAGCTCCCATCTTAGGACGAAGCTCTCCATGCCCACAGTGACTTTACTCCTCATTATCTCTCTAGACACCGTCACAGACGTGCCTGCAAGTGTGATGTACTAATCTCTGAGGTGTTTCACAAACCAGTCAAGTTAGAGCCAAGTTCACTACAGAAACTCTTCTTCATTGTCATTGCTAACATGTGTGTTTGGAATTTACTTAGAATCTATTTCAGTTGATGGTGTGAAGAACAAAATCCTACTGGATTGTTTGTTTGTTTACAGATACCAGAGACACATTAATTAAGAAGTTTATCTTGGCCATTCAAATGGTTCAGTGGTTCAAAAGCACCTGCCACCAAGCCTGATGAACTGACTTTGATCCCCAGGACACACAGAATAGAAGTCAGCTCTCTCTCTCTCTCTCTCTCTCTCTCTCTCTCTCTCTCTCTCTCTTCTTCTCTCTCTCTCTCTCACACACACACACACAAATAAATCAATAAGTTAATGTGATTTTTCTTTTTAAGTTTTTCTTTTCCCCAGTGATTTGGGAAGTCACAGTAATCACATGACTTTTTTATGCCCTTGTGACTATTTATAGGTCTTCTACTTTTCTTGCTTCCAATGCCACTCTCTTACTACAGAGGCAATGCCATATGCTTTGATATCTAAGCCGTTATTGCCTTTTTACGTTGTTTTCCTCTATTTGCATGTTTGTCTTTTCTTTTGAATATTGACATCAACTTGTCTAATGACAGAAAAGAAATCGGTATTTTGAAACATTTTAACACTTTACTTAACTATTTATTTCTTGTGTACATGTGTATGTAAATATCATAACTCATATGTGGAAGTCATAGGACAGCTTGAAGGAGTCAGTTCTCTCCTACCTGGGGTTTGAACTTAGGTCATTGGGTTTGGCAGCAACTGCCTTTACCCACAGAGCCATCTTGCTGACTTGAAGTTGCTACTTTATAAGCCATATTGAACACACATTTTTTAGGATGTTAAGCTGTCTTGTTGACAAACAAGAAATGTCTCAAGGTTATTTTTGAGGCTAGATTGAATCCTTAGTTACAAATTCCATATTTTGTGCCCAGTATGTTAAATACAAATAAACTTACACATAGATGATGTTAGTTGTGTTGGTTTGAATATGCTTGGCCCAGAGAATGGCACTATTAGGAGGTTTGATCTTGTTGGAGTAGGTGTGGCTTTGTTGGAGGAAGTGTGTCACTGTGGGGATGGGCTTTGAGACCTTCCTCTTAGCCACGTGGGAGACAGTCTTCTCCTAGCAGCCTTTGGAAAAAGATATAGCCCTATCAGTTCCTCCAGCACCATGCTTGCCTGGATGCTTCCATGCTCCTGCCTTGATGATAATGGACTGAACCTCTGAACTTGTAAGTCAGCCCCAATTAAATGTTGTCCCTATGAGTTGCCTTGGTCATGGTGTCTGTTCACAGCAGTAAAACCCTCACTACGACATTAGTGAAACTGGAGAATATTAAAAATAACTATGGGAAGCTTTCTGACCCCTGAAAGAGAAGACACTGATGTAGTATGAAGCAATGCCATTAAGACAAACATGACATCAGCACTGGGCAGGAACCATAAAGCTGCTGCAGAAAAATCATCGTCAGGAAATCACTCCATGCCCAACGGAGCTAGCACTCGAGCGTGAGAGCCACATGAGGCTATTTCAACATTTAAAAAAAAAAAAAAAAAAAAACTGAAGGTGAACAGATCTCTGAGTTCAAGGCTAGGCTGGTCTACAGAGTGAGTTCCAGAATCGTTAGCCTACACAGAGAAACTGTCACAAAAATCCAAATGAAATAAAAACAAGACGAGTTTCTGTCCAGATGACCCTCTCCTGAGAGATTTTTGCTACAGCAGCAAAAATCATGCGTGCTGCCGAAGGAGCAGGAAACACGCTTAGAAACGACATCATTAAACATGGCTTGCCCATCTTCTGCGCGGTGACGGGAGCACAGGTCCATGCTTGCACGTGAGGAGGCTACCTTCTGGTCTACCATCACTCGCCAACTTCTGTCTTTTAAGACAGGATGTCTCACTGAGCCTGGAGCTCCCCTATTTCATTGAACTAGCCGGCCAGCAAGTCCCTGGGCTCCATCTCTCTCCTTTCCCCAGCACTGGGGCTACTGATGTGGTGTTCTCTGTGCGTCTGTGAGTGCTGGAAACTGAACTCGGGTCTTCATGAACGGTAAGTACTTTACTCTCCGGTCATCGCCCCAGTCCGGCAAATCGTCCCCATTGACTTAGAAACCAGCACTTACAAAGACAGCCTTAAAGTCTGCAGAGGAAAGACACAGACAATGAGAAAGGAGGGACAGAATCAGCTGTCTCTTTTCTTGCCTGAGGTACAGAGACACCGCGCACCTTCAGCCTCATGAGTGGCAGGGGAAGAACACGATTATCATTTCCAAAGCAGCAGAAGAAAGAAGAGGTGGCAAAGGAAACATCGTGAACCCATAGAAATAAGAAAAAGAGGGGAAGAAAATGCACTGAATAGGAAAATACAAAAGAAGATAATAGAATTAAGTTAAATTGCAATCTGTCCCCAACTCTAATAAATGTGACTCAGGTAAACTGTCTTTTTATGTATCCACTTGGATTGGATTGAAGATCCTATTATATAATGTCTATAAGAACGCAGAGTGAAGATCAAGATTACTTCCTTGTGCACTGGAGTTTTTGTTCCCCCCAACCCCCACCCAGGACAGGGTTTTACATTTGTCTGTCTGTTTTGGAGACAGCATCTCTCTATGTACCTGAGGCTGCCCTGGCCTCCGAAGTGCTGGGATTATATGGGTGGACAACATCCAATTTCTTTGGTGGAAACATTTTATTCAACATGCCTGGTGCACCAGCCTTGGCGTGTAGTATTGATGTTCCTATGGTGATGGCCTTCCTGCTTTGACCAGCCTTGAGTGATTTTAGAAGACTGAGAAAAGACCCCTCAGGCACTCCACTAGGAGCCTCCAAGTTCTGTTCTTTTCTTTTCTGTTTGTTTGCATGCCAGTGTGTGCATGCATGTGTGTATGTGTGCGTATGTTGTGCATGTGTGTATGTATATATGTGTATTTGTATGCCCAGTGTGTATGTACATCCATGTGTATGCCCAATGTATGTATGTGAGACAGGACATGTGTAGGTGTTTGTGTGCTTAGTGTGTGTACATGTATGTGCATGTACACATGTATATGAGAGTATGTGCATGTGTACATGCATGCATGAATGTGTATATGTACATGTCTGTGTGCATATGGTATGCATGTACAGTATGTGTGTTTGTATACCCAGTGTGTATATACATTCATATATATACCCAATGTGTATGTGTGAGAGAGCATATGTATGTGTTGTGTGATTAGTGTGTGTACATGTGTGTACATATGTTTGCATTCATGTGTGCATGTGTGCATGTGCATGTGTATGTGTGTTTGTATGCCCAGCATGTGTGTATGCCCAGTGTGTTTGTGAGTGCATATGTATGTGTGTGTCTTTGTGTGTGTGTGTCTGTGTGTTTGTATGTGTGTGCAGAGGCCAGAGAACCTCAGTTGTCATTCCTCAGGTGCCATCTACTTTGCCTTTTCTGAGACAGGACATGGAGCTTGGCCAATTAGGTTAGGCTGGCTGGTCAGCAATCTCAGAAACCCACACAAACCTTTTTCTCCAGCGGTGGGATTACGAGCCAGAGTCACATGGCCAACCGTTATATGTACATGCATGTAGGCACTGTGGGGATTGAACTCGGATCCTCCCACAAGGCAAATATGTTACTGACTTAGCTCCCTCCCCCTTCCCCTCCCCCTCCAACTCTTTATTTGGCATCCATCCGACTAAGTTCCAAGCTTCCCTGCCCATCCTTTCATCCATTCTGCCATTTTCCCCTTTCGCTCAGACACTTTAACCTGCAAGGACTTCGACCTCCCTGATACAGTGAGATCTCGCTAACAGCAGATTTTCTATGAAATTCCAAGCAGCTTATCCCACCTTCCTAAGTTGGAGAACAAAAACCCTCAGGCCCTGTGCAAAGCCCCTGCATTCCTGCTGCTAAATTAGCACCACGTGCCACCTGCACTCGGAATGCCTTTGATGTCTGTTCCTCTATTTTTATTTACCTTTCTTTCCATTTGTAGTAATTGAGAAATAAAAGTCCCAAGCACAGGAACGACACGGGAACAAAGCCATCCCTGAGCACCAGTCACTTGGTGAGAATGGAGCACAGCATTCTGTCAATGTTTGGGGAGCAGCAGGGCAGGGTGTACCACAGGACTGCCCGTCTCTTCCCACGGATGCTAGGAAAATTAATTACACAACCATGACTTCCACTGGAGGCTGACAGTCACACGTGTACACAGATATGTCTTGTGCTGCAGTCGAACATGGCTTTATTTAGAATGTGTTATTTATATCTTGGGTGATTTCACTCCTAAGAAACTGAGGAAGAGAATGAAGAGGTGGGGTGGAGGGGAGATGTTGCTCATCTTTCGTTCTTTCTCCAACAAAAGGGAAAGGGAGACCAATGCCATGGCAAAGAACTTGGCTGTCTCCCCAGGCTACGCTAGAATTGAGATGCACTGGAGAGCAGTCAAGGGTGCACTTGGGACAAGCAGGAAGCCAAGGGCATAGTCAAGGTTAGAGGCATGGCTGGTTTCCTGTGGTGGGTCAGGTCTTCATTTGACCTTCCTTCTGAGGTTGGGGGTGGATCTTCAGTGAGCCTGTGCAGGAGTGAAGGGACTCAGAATTGACCTGCTCCCACCTCCCGACAGGTCCTGTAGGTCTCCATGCACTCCACTGGGAAGACTGCAATAATAAAAATAATACCTAAATATCACCAAGGGTTTTGTTACATGCCAGGCACTTTCCAATCTGATCTTGCTTCACCTTTAACTTAGCTGTAAAGAACACCCTGGAATTGTCTGCATTTTATGGAAGAGGAAACTGAGGCTCAAAGAGGTTAACATTTGCTCAATGTGGCCCAGCTAGGTTTGATAAGGCTGGGTTCTGACCTACTCTCAGGTTGACTTAACTTATCCTGTTTATATTATTTCTCTTTCCTTCCTTCTTTTCTCTCTTTCCTCCTTTCACAAATAGCCTTATGTAACCTACATGATCTACCACTAAGTCATATTCCCAGGCCCTCACTGGGGATTCTAGGCAGGGGCTCTACCACTGAGCCACACCTCAGCCCCTCACTGGGGGATTCTAGGCAGAGGCTCTACCACTGAGCCACACCCCAGCCCCTCACTGGGGGATTCTAGGAAGAGGCTCTACCACTGAGCCACGCCCCAGCCCCTCACTGGGGGATTCTAGGCAGGGGCTCTACCACTGAGCCACACCCCAGGTCTCCTTTCACTTTTGTATTTTGAGAGAATGTCTTAGTAGTGGCTCAGGCTGGCCTTGAACTTACTCAGTATTTCTTACTCTATATTCTAGATTGCCCTCAGAATAATCATCCTCCTGCATCAGGGGTCAGAATAGCTGTGATTACAGGCTGGTGGCATCACACTCAGCTTTGTTTTGTCTATTTTAAATTAATACTTACTTCGTTGTTGTTTTATATGTGGCTTTTATCCACATACACATTTTGTTTTTAGACATAGTCTTTCACTGAGGCCCAGGCTGGCCTCAAACTTGCCATCCTTCGGGGTTAGGTCCCTGAATGCTGAGATCACAGCTCTGTGCCACCTGATCAGTGACCTTATTTCTTTGCAGGAGTTCATTCACCCTCACACGTGACCTACTAGGCAGACAGCTCAAGACTCAGTTTTGGGGAAGGAAGCCAGAGTCTACATCGGAAGCTGCCACACAGCAAAGTCTGCACAGCTAGTCATCTCATTGTAGTGGGGGAAGGTGGGGTTAACCTAATTGGAGAGCACACCAGTGCTCAAAGTTCAGCCATAACATACCTAGCTATCAGAGTGAAGGTGTGTGCCTGTGACCGAGGCTGACAGGAGGCTACTCAGTAACAACCAGGAAGAATGAAGGAAAAGGAGGACAGAAAAAGAAAAGGTAGGAAAAAGAATTGCAAATGAAGTCAGTTTAAGGCATGCTCCCAGAGCCTGCACACAGTAGGGCTGGTAAGTTTTCACACTGGCCCTGATCCATTTTGAAGTGAGCTGTAAAATCACAGTGCCACCCAATCCCAGGGGCTTCAAAGGAGGTGGCTCACACAGAGAGAGGAGATCTGATGGACACTAATTGATTGACTATTGGTTGTGTTGTTGTTCATTTGTCTGCTAATTTATTTGTTTTTGGTTATTTGAGGGGGGCGGGGGTTGTACTTTATTTTTAAGACGGGATCCAACTCAATATGTAGCCAAGGCTGCCCTTAAATTCTCGTCTTCTTGCCTCTGCCTCCAAGTGCAGGGATTGCTGGTATGTGTCACCATAGCTGGCTTAATCTTATTTTAATACAAGTACTCTAAAATCTACCCTGGGTCTGGAAACCTGTTCAGCCAGACTGCCCCGATTTCTTACACAATAGCTATCTTAATGAAATCTCAAGTTCGTTTACTTCTAGAGTTTCTTAAAGCGACCTGTGCTCTCAACGCTGATATTGAGATCGCTGGTGACTTTGGGGTGACCAGGGGTCAGTGGCCCTTCCTATAGTAATATTCTTGGAAACAGACATATCTATTTACCTTCTTCAAAGCAAATTACTCTGTGTTTACATGTGTGGCAGCATGCATATGTGAACATACATGTATGCATGTGTGCAGATGTGTATGCAGATGAGTACACGTGTGAAACCAGAGGTCATCCTTAGGTGTCACTCCTCAGGAGCCATCTTCCTAATTTGGCCGGCTCTCACTGAGACCTTAGGCTCACTAATTAGGTTAGGATGACTGACCTGAGAGTCCCAGGGATCCTCCTGTGTCTGTTTGTCCCGGCATTTGAATCACAGGTATGTGCCACCATGCTTGGCTTTTTGTATAGGTTGTGGGGATCAAACTCAGATCATCCTGTTTGTATGGAAACATTTTATGTAGTGAGCCACCTGGCAGACACGTCAACTGAAAATAGTCTGTTTGGAAGTCCGTGCAAACCCAGCTCCAGTTGCTTACTTTCTGAAGCAGCCTCTCCACCTAGGTCCCGTGTCTACTTCACCTGTCACACAGATGGAAACCATCAGCTGTGGGTGACAAGATGTCCACCCTGTTACTGAGAGTAGAGAGTGTAGCATCCCAGATCCTGGCCCAGCCCATTCTCCCGCGGCTGAAGTCCCAGCTCTACAACCTGAGCCTCTGGGTGTTATATTTTCTCATCCGCAAAATGGAAGAAGCGACTGAGTTCTGTGGACTTCTGTCACATGAATCAGACTGATGAGATTACCTGTGTTGCTCGGGACAGAGTCGCACCTGGGGAATTTGTGATAGATGTGATGTGAAGAATAATCCGGACAACAATAAATACTAGGTAAAACAGAAATATGTGTGAATTCTCTTATCCAGGAAACTTAGCCCCCCACTTGATAGACATCCGCGTGCAGCTTAGAACAGACCACACCAGACCAAACAGTTCCAAGTGGGGTTTATTCAGGAGATGGGGCAAAGATGGCGGCGAGGGGGGGGGAGAAGTAGAAGAAGAAGATGAAAGAAAAGAAGGAAGAAGAGAGAAAAGAGAGGAAGAAGAGAGAGGTCAGGGGATTCTGCCTGTTTTATATGGGCGGTGATGTAGCCTCTCCCAGGTAAAGGTGAGGTAGCCAGGTGGATTCTGGGAATGTATGGCAGTTGCCTTAGCAACGACGTGGGGTCGCCTAGCTGTGATGTCACTGGGTTCAGAGCCTGATACCAACACCACTTCCTCGTGGCAGGTGGATCCCCCTAATGGAGACACTTTTAGGATTTCAACAGTACCTAGCATGTAAGGCCAGAGTCTACCATAGGGAAGGCACCGCCTGAGGGTTGGAGTACGGCAGGTTAAGGAAGAGCAGAGGCTGTATGCTTGGGTTGCCTTGTCTGTCCAGGGCAATGTTTATCAACCTTCCTAATACTGGGATACCCCTTCAAGTCAGTTCTTCATATTGTGGTGACTCTCAACCATAAAACTATTTTTGTTGCTGCTTCACAACTGTAATTTTGCTACTGTTAAGAAATGTAACATAAATATCTGTGTTTTCCAATGGTTTTAAGTGACCCCTATGAAAGGGTTGTTCAGCCCCCAAGGGGGTCGTGACCCACATGTTGAGAACTTCCAGTATAAGGACAAGGTCACACCGACCTTCCAAACTCCTATTGTTTGCTTCACAAGCAATGAGGGCAGCTGCTTGTCTCCATGGATGAAGAGGAACCACACTCATTAATTCCTCTGTGGAGGGAGCCTGGACAGCAGCTCCTTACAGATCTCTTCACCTGGTCAGGCTGGCCTCAGGCAAAGATGCCTCCTGCACCCTCCTTTCTCTGCTCCTGTCAGTCTGACTCTCCTCCCCAGCTCTCTCGAGCTTTGTTTATTTGTCCCATAAAAGAAAATACTTTTTGACTAACCTTGAGGCACTTGGAGAGTTTCCCATTCATACCAAGTAGTTTCCTTGATGTTACAAGAGGTCGTAGCCACCAAGCCTGGGCCCCAGTGCGGCTAACAACCTAAGCCTGGCCACCCGTCCTCGGTAGGCCAAACAAATCCACAAAACAACAGTGAAAAGTGGAGAGAGGAGGTTTGTTCCAATGTAGACAAATTGTGAAGAGGAACAGAGTGACATCCCCTCTCCCCCAAGTTCTGACAGGAAGCTTAGGCTTAAATATCAAAGCAGATCCTGATTTGCCACAACCCCCACCCCACCCCCACCCATACCACTGTTTAGCGCCAGTCTCTCCTGCAAGGTGGTCTGAGGACTTGTCAGAAATGTGAGGGAATCTCTTCCTAGGAGGCAAACTTTTCCTCTGGCTGGCTTCCAGGCCTTTGTTTTTCTCCTAGGATGAGATTCTTAAAGGGAATGAGGAATTCCAGGTCTTTGGGTGCATTGTTTCAGCGATCAAGGTTGAAGGGGGGGCACAGTGAGTTTTTAGAATACCCTCATTCCCGCTAGGATCGGACACTCTTCGCAAACCCTTCTCCCCCCTCCACCCTCATTCAAAACCAGCCTCCCTCATAGCCAATGCTTCCTCAAAATTAAGTTGTTGCTTGCAAAATCTGATTGATTATTCTTGTGAAGAATAAAAAAAAAGGAATACCTTCCATGGGGGTCTTCCAAGAGCTATGGGTTTTGGGTTTGGAGAGGGTTCCTGGGATTTCTCAGTTCATAAGACACAGAGCCTCAACTTTCAACTAGACTCAAGGAAAGGGGTTTCATAGAGGAGGTTTGTCCAGTGTGGTCTCTGGGAGATGAATGATGACTCTTGTTCTGTTCAGGCTGTCTCCCCTCTCCCCGTGTGGCCCCTCCATTCTCCTGTCTCACCCCCTTGTCCTGAGCATGCATTTGAGTCTGGGGGGAAGGTACTGGAGTGCCGAAGTTTTTATGTCTCTTTACAGTGCATTGTAGAGACACACAGAGATAATTACAGGAATGAGGTTGTTTGCTAAGAGAGGTCCAGAGGAGACTGGAGATGTGCCAGCCCTTATCTGGGGGGGTGGACTCCAAAGGAGTAGGAAAGGGGCAAGAAGTGTGAGAAATATCTTCCTAGGAGACAAATTTGGGGTGCTTCTGTCTCTGTCTTCTCAGCACTGAAATAGCAAGTCAAGTGTGCACCATCACACCTAGCTGTCTAAATGGGTTCTGGGGATCAATTCCTGTCCTCACGTTTGCAGAGCAGACACTGAGCTATCACATCGGCTCCTAGTACAGGGAATCTGATTGCTGCCTTGAACCCAGCTCTCACCTCTGTAGTCTAATCCAAGGCCACCATGATAAGAAACACCAGTGCAGCAATGATCAACCTCTCTCCAAGTGGAATCCATGGGGGTGATTTCCACAACACTTACTCCTTGCTAGAATTTGAATATAAATTTGAAATGCCTTCCATAGGCTCACATGTTGAATGTTTGGTCCTTGATGCTAATACCATCTTGAAGGGTTCTAGAAATATGGTGAGATAAGAGTCTAGGGAGACAAGTCACTGGAGTAGATCCTTGGAAGTTCCCCCTCTCTCTGTCTCTCTCTCTCTGTCTCTCTCTCTTTCTCTCTCTCTCTCTCTCTTTCCCCTTTCTCTCTGTCATGAGGTAACACACACCCCAGTTGCCTTGACGTTATAGGGCCAAGTAATTATGGCCTGTGCTATCCAACAAGTTGTGTCCAAACTTTAGCCCACATCTCAAAATCATAAAGTTACTCAAAACATTAGCATGCTAAGCTAGGGAGATGGATCAGTGGGTAAGAACACTTGTCGCATAAACATGAGAATCTGAGTTCCAGTCCCCAGCACCCATGTCAAAAGCTGGGCATGGCTACACACATCTGAAAGCATAGCACTTAGGGAGCAGAGACAGGGGGTTGATGTGGCTAGCCAATGGCTTTGCCCTGGGTCCAACAAGACACCTTGTTTCAAAGGAATTATGGTGGAGAATGAGAGAAAGACACTGGCTTCTACACACATAGGTACATGTATGTACATATGCACACACATACATGTTCATATAACACATTTATATGCAAAAATATATTTGAAAAAATAGATGAGAATATGATTTTGCAGCTTTCACTACGGAGCTTTGTGGACAACAACTTTGTGTCACACAGCGTCAAAGGTTTAGACACCCCTGGAAGCTGTGAACAAAATGAATCTTTCTTCCTTTAAGTAGTCCCCAAGTATTTGGTCACTGTCACACAAGAGTAGCTCATTAGTTCCTTATTCAAGCAGGGATCAAGAAACCCCTTCAATTTTGAATCTAATAAAACTGTTGAGAAGCCAGTTGTAAAGAAAAAAAAAAACCAACCAGTTTCTTACTTTGTTTAGTCCCAGCTTTCTGAAGCGACATATCACACAGAGGATAATTGAGTGTCTTTGTGTGGTTACAGTCCTCACTACAGGATACGGAAGTTTTCAACATGGCCCTGAACAGGAGACAATTTTCCATCTATTCTGTGCTTTATCTGACATTTTGTGGGTGTGGGTGTATGTGTGTATGTGTGTGTATGTTTATGTGTGTTTGTGTGCATGGGTGTGTATGTGTATATGTATATGTGTATGGGTATGTATGTATGTGTATATGTATGTATATATGCATGTGTGTATGTATATGTATGTGCATGAGTATGTGTAGTACAGCTCTCACCAGGGAGCTTTTCAAACACCAGCATGGTATCACAGTGTCAAAGGTTTAGACACCCCTAGAAACTGTGAAAAAATATGTATATGTATGTATGTATGTATATGTGTGTGTGTGTGTGTAGTGTATATATACACACACACACACGTGTACACACCTGTATTTTTTGCCAGGGCTGCAGCATGAAGAGCCATCTTTTCTTTTCCTAGATTCAGCATCTGAGGAGTTCAGTCTGATGATGCTATTGTCTGTTCAATAATACAAGGGCAGACGCCAAGGTAAAATAACGAGGAAGGGCCTGTGTGACTGAGGTGGCCTGGAGGACCGAGTCAGGGACTCCCAATTAGGGGTTCACAAACACTGTGAAACGGCATGTCCTGGACAGACTTGCTGATAAGAATGTTCCAGCTAATTAAAATGTCACAGTTTCCTGGTCGGCCGAGATTTATCATCAGGCTGGAAGGTAACACTTGTCCGCTGGTCAGTTCCTGCTGATAAGAACTTCTGCTTGACAGTTACAGAGGTCTTTTGATAAATAAAATATGGGAAAACAGATGAATTATTACTTAATAAATGCAGTGTTGTTGGGTGGTTTCCAGAGAGCAGAGGTTGTAAACTGGCAGCCTGTCGGCCCAGCTCTGATGTGTGGAGACCTCCAATTCTGTCTACACAGGATTGGGGATTGTGTTTAATTCATCTGAACCAACAGACAAGCGAGATATGCTCCTATGCGAATGGCTACTCTTCTCACAGGCACATATGCATATGCACCTCAAGTTCAGACTGTGGCTCTCTTTCAAAACTGCCTACCTGTGGCTCTCTAAGGCAAAGCATTTGACTGAGTTCAGATCCTCAGTAGGCACAGAAAAGCCAGCTGCAGTGCTGTGTCGTAACACCAAGATTGGGTAAAGATCCCAGGAGCACGCTGGCCAACTAGTCTAGTGGAATGAATGAGCTCTGCGTTCAGTGAGAAACCCTGTTTAAAACATAAGTTAAAGAGCAACTGAGGAAGACACCCAGCACTGCCCTCTAACCTGTAAACACATGCACGTGTAACTCTTCGTGCATATACACGTAAGTACAACACACACACACACCTGACCATCTGGGCTGCATGGCTAGCTATTGTGGTCTGCTGTGCAAGCCATTGATAGTCAATAAGACAGCTGGAGCCCACTCCCTTCTGGCCCTCTCACGTGTCACAGTGCCAGTGGCCACCTCATGATCCAACTGCACTGTGTCCTCTGGTCTCTGTGAAAACTGGGAAGATGCTGATCCTGGTGAAATGTGCCTGTCATCCCAACACTAGGAGAGGGAAGCAGGAAAATCATGAGTTCAAGGCCAGCGTGGGCTGAAATCCTGTCTGATAAAAGAAAGAGGAAGAGAAGAAAGCTGAGTGGGGGAGGGAGGGAGGGAGGGAGGGAGGGAGGGAGGGAGGGAGGGAGGGAGGAGTAAAGGCTGGAGAGATGGTTTAGGCAGAAAAGCTCTTGCTGTACAAGTGTTAGGACCGAAGTTTGGATCCCCAGCTCCCACATTACAGCAGGGTGTGGCTGCACCTGTCTATAACCCAGCACGGGGACAGAGTTGGCTACAGGAGGATCCATGGAACTTGCTGGCCAGTCTGGAGGGCTAAGGGGGGACCCTTATTTATAAGGCACACACACACACACACATACACATGCACTCACATACACACACAGGCACAAATACACTTGTACATGCACACATGTACTCACATTTGCATGCTTACATGCACATACACATGTACTCATGCACATTTACATGCTCACACATATGTGGACACACACATGTAAGTACTCCACTTAAAGAGAAAAGCACTGGGAAGAGAGGCCAGGCAAGCATCACCCACGAGTGTTCTGCTCCTGGTCTGTTTTACACTGGACCTTCCTCTGGTCCCTCTGACGTGTCAGCAATTTATGGCTGGGGGTGGAGAGGGGACTCAGTCTGGGCCAGCATTCAGGTTTGTAAATGAACTTTGTATTTTATTTGCTCTGTTTTGTTTGCAGTACTGAGGATGGATCTAAGGCCTCACTGGCTCACCCAAACTGGTAGGAGCTGGCTCCCACACAGCGTTGTAGTGGGAACAGAGTGGGCAGCTGTGGCACATCCATGACCACTGAAGATATTGCTCCTGGCTTCTGAGCTCCGGTTCTGTGGGGTATATGGAGCTTCTCGGAAATCTACCTCCCTGAACAGAGGGACGGGAGAGGGTGGTGGGACACAGGACTTCCTCCAGAGCTCCTCTCTGTCCCCACCACAGGCACTCTAGCTTGATGCCCTTACTGGATCCCTGCTCAGTTAGGGAGCTCACTGGGGAAGGGAGAAGAGGAGTCGGGAGGCTGAAATGAAGAGAGTGGGGCGCTTTGACTGGTTCTTCCCATGTGTGCCACTAAATGGATGACATGATGATGTCAGGGCACACAAGCTATTGAGGTGGGGACACCTTCTACTAGAGCACAGTTCATACTGACCTGGACTGAGAGTCTATAGTATTGATTCTACCTGGGTAGTTACGGCCAGCAGAGTGACCCACACCCTCGATTACTGCCAGCCCTCCATAACTTGGTGGAAGTTGCAATGTTTACCAGCTTCTTACAAGAGGGGAAACTGAGGCTCACGAGGATCAAGAGACTTACCATGACCCACTCCAGAGCTCTTTCCTGCCTATAGAGGGATGGATGACACATAAGACCATGGTATCTTTGTGTGTGGATGTGTGGATGCATGTGGATGCATATATATGTGTGTGTGTACACGTGTGTGCATATGTGCATGTATGACTGCAAGTGTGTATGTATATGTATGTGTGTATATGTGTGTGCATTCATCTGTATGTTTGTACACGTGAGTGCATTGTGTGCATGTGTGTGATGTGTGCATGTATGTATGTGCATGTGGGAGTGCACATGTGTGCTCACCTGTGTATGTACATGTGGAGGCTGGAGGATAACACTGAGTGCTTTCCTCAGTCCTTCTCCACATTATATTTTGAAACAGGGTCTCTCACTGAACCTGGAACTCATCAGTCAGGCTAGTCTGGCTGGCCATGGCGCCCCCAGGACCCATCATCTGTTACACAGCCACCAGTGCTGGCTTACAGCTGAGCTCTTCATGCTCGGCTTTTTATATCAGTGCTAGGGATCCCAACTTGGGTCTCCCTGCTTACACAGCAAGCACTTCACCTGTTGGACCACCTCCCTCGCCCAGCCTCTTGGTTAGGACATTGAAAGCTCCGATATAACCTCTGTCCTACGGCTGCTGCTGAGTCACAGTGGAGACTCCACTCTGGGAGGCTTTCCCCATCAGCCCTAGGGCCCCTTCGACTCATGCTCTGTCTCCCAGGCCAGCGCCATTTTCATTTGCTATTGCTTTCCTAGAAACGGGACAGTAGACACTGCCCAGTTCCCCACCTCACTGTGGTCCTTACTACATTCAATTATCCTGGTTTATTGAGCTCTTTAAAGATACTTTATTGCTCTCTCCTTGCCGCGAACCTAATCTCTGTTTTCCTCCGGGGTTACCGCTTGTCAAGAGAAAGGTCACCACCGACTCAAAAGAAACGGAGAAAGAGGCAACAGAGAACTGACCCTTATGTCAAGTTAGTTTTCACCAATATTAAATTGATTGATGAATGTGGAGGCACAATGCCACTTTTATCCCTTCCTGCCCAAGCTAATCTTGCTAGATGTCAGTCTTGAAAGTAACAACCATTGTTGTTGTTGTTGCTATTGTATTATTATTATTATTATCATCATCATCATCACCACCATCATCATCACCACCACCACCACCACCATCATCATCATCATCATATGAGCAAAACATTTTTCCAGTATACTTTCATGCATATAAAGTTCTCAGCTTATTTGTAAATCTGTTCTGTTGTGTAAGCTACTATTGCACCTATCTGAAGATAAGAGGATAGGAAGTTCTGCTCTGGGCAAGATGGAGTAGCCTCACTCCTTCCAAGCCCTCTCTCTCACACCGCAGAAGAAAACACTTGGGGCTGCAAAGAGGGATCAGTCAGTAGCAATGCCGACCTTGCAAGCACAAGGAACTGAGTCTGATTCCCTAGAAGCCATGTAGACAAACAGGGACACAGACACATGTTTGTAGTCCCAGTGAATGGGAGGGGAGGAGGGTTTGGAAAGGAATATTCTCAGTGTGCTGCAAAGAAAGCAAAAAGTAACCCTGAGGCAAAGCAATTTCTTTTCTAAGATGAGACTGTTTCTTGTGCCAAGATCCAAAGAGGCTGGCAAGCATACAGGGGTGGAAATTTCACTGAGTTTTTATTCTAACACAGCTGGTAACTGTGTCCTATTCCATGGGTAGAAGCTCAACCTCATAATCCGATGGATTGGCTAATTCACCATCAGCATGAAGGGAAAGAGTGAGACAGAGTCAAATCTTGGGAGTGTCCAAGGGTTGGACAAACAAGCACGTTTAGAGTCTCGGCAGGTCTGGCAGGCTAAAGACTTCTGATAAGAATGTTTTACAACAGAGCAGACAGGTCCCAGGAAGCCTGACCTACGTGATGCAGTTCTGGGCCAACAAGAGACACTGTCTCAAACAACAGGGTGGAAGGTGGCCGAGGAATGACACCTAAGGTTGGCCCCTGACTGTCACACACACTGTGCATCTGTGTACCACATGCACATACTCACATAGCACACATACATCTACACACATGCACACACATACCTATGTGCACATGCACATACACAACACACATGCACATACACTTGTGCTTGTATGCACTTACATAACATACACATGTACATATATACATACACATGTACACATGTGCATATGTGCACATATACACACATAACACACATCCACATACACTCATGCACACACATGAATATGTGCCTATGCACACATAACATACATGCACATACACATGTACAGACATATACTTACATAACACACATACATGCACATACATGCACACATGCATATGTAAACATGCACACATATGCACATAGATGTGTGCACATATGCACTTACATAACACACATATACATATGTGCATATACATGTACACATGTGCAGCATATACATGTACACATGCGCATATGTACAACTGCACACACACTCATATAGCACACACATGCATACACACTCACATAACACACACACACACACACACACATACATACACATATCCACACACACACACACACACACACAATCTCTGGATAAAGCATCCTAAGGTGATGTCAGTGGGGTCTACTAGGAAGACAAGCATCTGTTATCCTCTGCTCTGCTCTGCAACAACCTAACAGTGAGCTTCAGTTCTCTGTTCCTTCTAGGCCTGGGTCAGATACAGTGAGATGAAGCAAGCCCTGGCCCCACTGCCATTGGAGAGCTATCAACAGGGCCAAGGAGGGAGCTGCCTGCTACTCACCAGTCTGCCCTGAAGTCTCGGGAGTCACTATGGCTCTGTAAGGACAGGGCGGAGCAGGAAGCAAAGTAGACACAGTGTCCATGCCTCTATCCAACTTGTATGCTAAGGCATGGACACCAGCAAGAAGAATACCCAAAGTAAAAACAAAGTGAAATCGGGATCTCATTAATCAATACTCAAATGTCCAAGGTGGGATATGAAGATGTGTGTCCTGTCAAGGTCTGGGGGAGTTATAACTGAATCAAAAGAAGAAGACAAATCAAACAACAGGCATCAGTTTGAAAATGGGGCAGAGGTGAAAATTATCAAGGACTTCAAAGCAGCCAAGGGAGGAGAAGATGGCTCAGTCTGTAATGAGCACAATTATGGGGACACGAGCTTGATCCCCAGCAGTCACGTACAAAGCCAGGCACATTGGTTCACACTCAATCCCAACCCTGAGGAGGTCAAACTAGGTGGATCTCTGGAGCCCAGTGTTCTGTCAACCTAGCCTACTTGATGAGTTCTAAGCCAGAAGACAAGGTGCATAGCAACTGATTGTTAATGAGGATTCACATAATAGTAACACCCAGCATTGACCTCTGGCCTTCACACACATGTACACACACCACACACACACACACACACACACACACTACACACACACATACATACACACACCAGTCATCATAAACATGCTTCAATAAACAACTACAAAATCTCTTGAAAATAATAATAAGTATAATAGAATCTTAATATAATAATAATAAATAATAATAATAATTTGGAATAAAACAAAGGAAATTAGAGAACCAAAAGCCACAAAATTACCAAGAAGAAGAAAAGTCCCAATACAAGGACCAGATGGACATGACAGAGGACCAGCTTAGCGAACACAGGCACAGCCACAAGATTTACTCTGGATAGCCAAAAACAGTCAGAAAGAAAGAGTCTTGGAGACTTGTGAGACAGTAAGAAAGGAACAATCACTCAAATGTTCTGGGTCCCAAGAGACAACAGTGTAATGCAAAAAGATACTCAGAAATGAGGGCAGAAACCGGCCCACATTTGGACAAAGACCTAAACCTGTAACCCAAGAAGCTGAGGGACGCTAAATGTTACAAAATAGCTTTTAATTGTAACAACTTTAAAGATTCACATAATAATTAACCTTCTGAAAACTGACCCAGAAATGTTTAAGTAACCAGGCCAGCAGCAGAAACAGTTTATTACTTATTTGGGGACAATTACTTGAATGGCAGTAGGATTTTGATACTATGGGGATAAGGAAGAGGCTTGACATTTTCCAGTAGTAAAAGGACGGTCAGCTGGGAAGCCTGTCTAGTGAGGATGTCCTTCAGAAGCAAAGGCTGATGGGGCAGGGAGAGATCTCTCTCACCGCCATTGGTCACATTCCTGCCGTGCAAGCATGAGCACTGAGTTCAGATCTCCAGTATCCAGGTGAAAAGCCACTCGTGGAGGGGTAAATGTGTGACTCCAGCCCTTTGAGGAAATGAAGTGGTGAAGACAGGATATCTGAGGCTTACTGACCCCCACTTTGGTGGGGTTAATGACCTCCAGGCTCAGTGAGAGACCTGCCTCAAAAAACTGTAGTGGAGAGCAAAATTGAAGACACTCTATGTCAACCTCAGGTGTCCATACTCACACACATGCATGTGAACATGCCTGCATAGGTAGACCACACACACACACACACAAACACACACACACAAAGGAGAAAATAACATCATTTTTAAGTGGAGGAAAAATAAGTAGATATTTTCTTGGACATTGCTCTCGTAAAGACTGGACAGTGGGAAGTCAAAATCTAGTGATACTTCCACCTCAGCCTGCAGGCCAAGGTAAACCCCAGAGCCAGCAGTGGGGGTGGGGCCGGTGGAGAGTTCTTTAGTGATTTGAAGAGCCAGAGGGCAAAGAAGCTTCCACACAATTTTCCAAGCCAGGGTCATGCTTCTAGAAATGGCTTGGCTAGCACCCAGAGCTGAAGGCAGACATCAGAGCCACTGTGAGAGACGCAGAAATAGCCACAGGCTGCCCCAGTGTCAGAATGGAAGACTCCGAGCCCAGGAGATGGAAGGAATCTGGCCCCAGGTCCTTGTTGCAGCCTGACTCAGCTTGCTAAAAGGAAAACTGAACACTCTGGTGGCCCCATAGAACGGCAGGATGAAGCTCCATGGCTTAGCCTCTATGACCTGGCCCCTGCAGGCTCTTAGCCTCTCCAAACATACACCTCCACGCCAGCCATTTTTTGTCCCCGTAAAGACTGTGGTCTCTGACTGTGCCTTCTATAGCACCTCCACACCATATCTCTCCTGTACACCAAGCTCCCACAGCTACTAGGGTCTCTATTCGGCTGAGAAAAAAGGGCAGAAAGAAACAACCAGGAATCTATGCTTCCCCAGAGACAACACTGCTGCCGATGTTGGGTGTAACTATCCCCTCACTCTTTCCCCAGGATGACCCAAGGCAGGGGCCTGATGCCAGTGACCAGAATGCCCCCCCCCCTCAGGGTTCTGCTGTTTGCTGCTTGGGTGGTAGCTAGGACAGCAGTGCTACTTGCTAAGCTGAAGTCTATTTCTATGTCAATTTCTTTCTTTCCTGTACGTCTCAATAATCTTTGGTACAGGGTTTGCTTTGAGGAGCTTTATCACGCTGTTTTCATTTTGTTGGTTCTTTGTGTATGTATATGCATGGCACTGGCGATCAAATCCAGAGAAAGTACTCTACTGATTAGTCACTCCCTCAGCCCCTCACTGGGGGATTCTAGGCAGGGGCTCTACCACTGAGCCACACCCCAGTTCCTCACTGGGGGATTCTAGGCAGGGGCTCCACCACTGAGCCACACCCAGCCCCTCACTGGGGGATTCTTGGCAGGGGCTCTACCACTGAGTCACACCCCAGCCCCTCACTGGGGGATTCTAGGCAGGGGCTCTACCACTGAGTCACACCCCAGCCCCTCACTGGGGGATTCTAGGCAGGGGCTCTACCACTGAGCCACACCCCAGCCCCTCACTGGGGGATTCTAGGCAGGGGCTCTACCACTGAGCCACACCCCAGCCCCCTACTGGGGGATTCTAGGCATGACTTCTGCTAGCAAGCCACATATTCAACATATACACCAGAAGAATTCTAGGTAAACACCCAACTGCTGAGCTATAACCCAGTCCTCTGATTTGTTTTCAATACTTGACTTCAAGCTTCCTTCTCCAGATTCTCTTCCTGCTCCATGAAGCACAGTCACCTGATCTAGGCAGGTTAGGGGTACCTGTAAGTATCAAATTGGGGGGAGGAGAGAGAGCAAGAGAGAGAGAGAGAGAGAGAAGAGAGAGGAAGAGAGAGAGAGAGAGAGAGAGAGAGCTCTGTGCTACTTACTGTTTCACAGATAGCACTCTCTGGCAGCCTGGGGGCAGGTCAAGTGGTTATGCTAAGAACTGTCCCCAGTGGTGGGCTGCCTGTCTAGATGAAGAACAGGATCACCAGAGACTTGTAATTCTCTATGTGACAGAAGGCACAGGCATCCTGCCTCTGGGACCCAGGCCTCAGGCAGCAAGACATTGGGCTTGTCTCCCCTCACATCCTGCCTGGGATACCTACAGCCTTTGACCCGGTCTCTTAGGAGGGGGGATGAATGTATATCAGAATCACTCCAGCCTGGCTTGCCGCGCTAGAAGGGCTGATTAGACAACAGCTTGATCATTTTGCCTACAGGTCTGGAGGCTGTTGCTGGCTGTTTGGGAAAGATGTTGTCAGTGGGATAGACAGAGATCTGCTTCTTGGGAGGCTGTTTTCTGAGGAGCTTCAGCAATTTTAGGTGAGAAACAGTACTGGGGTCAGGGGAGAGGCCGCTGAGTCACATGTTCCTTTCTGCTTCTCTTCCCTCCCTTCCCCATGCAGCTCTCCTGGCAGCAATGAAGATCATCTAAAGAGGCACATGCTCCGCATCCTTTGGCTGTCATAGACCCAAGGAACTGGAATTTCCCAGGAGTCTCACTGTGCGTGATGGAGGAGGCCGAAATCCCCAGGTGCCAGCCGGAGGGAGAATGAACTTGTCTCCCAGGAAGAGATCTCACACCATTCCGACAAACTTGTCATATCACCTTACAAGAAAGACCGAAGCTCCAACCATAGCCTGACCAGAACTGCTTACATGTTCGTACTTCTTTAAAACAAAAACAAAAGTTTTTATATGCATATATAGGTGTGCACAAGCATGTGTGCATATCAGGCCATAGTCAATGACAGGTACCTTCGTTGACTGCTCTTTATATATTAAGGCAGGAATCCAGAGCTTGCCTAGTCAACTAATCTAGCTATCCATATTGTCCTGGGATATTCTTTCTCCCATGTCCTGGGATCATAGGTAAGCCATCATGCCTTGGGCCACCATGCCTGTCCAGCATTTACATGGATGCTGAGTATATAAACTCCTGGTTTGCAGGCAGGTATTTTACCCGCTGACACATCTCTTTATCCCACTGTGCCTATCTCTATTTAAACCTAAACCTCATGTTAGGGTTCCAGTGATGATCACGAGAGGCCACGAGGCCTCTTCATTCTCCACGTAACCACACTGAACAAATTTCCTTTTCTGATCTTCACTGTGACTTGTATGCTCAGTTGTCCCATTGAGAGAGCCTGGCTAAGCCCAGCTCGTTAGCGCTGTTGTGGCCCAGTCTCTGACTATAACAACTACAGCATTACCCACAGGCCCTCAGGGCCTGAGATGGGCTGAGTTATGCCCTATGAAATCATGGTTGAGGCTCTAAGCCCCAGCACCACAGCATGTGATTGTTTGTGAGGGACGGAGGGGACTTGGGGAAGGAGGGGCTGACTTCTCCAAATCCTCTTAACTCCTCGCTATTGATAAACCTCCTGGAAGAGTTCTAGGCTGCTGGCCTTTCCACTCCTGGGTGCTGGCTAGCTCCCTCTTGCCATCCAGCCAGTGCCCATGCTCTAGGCTTGTCCTGCTCCTTCAGGGTGCCCCCTGCCCTCTTGAGGTGTCCTGTGCTATACTCCCTGGATCTCTGCTCTATTCTCCCAAGAGCATGGCTCCCTCTCTTTTCTGCCCTTACCCCGACATGCTAGGTTGTCTTCTGTCCTTTAGGTTTCCATTGTTGTTTCTAAGACGAACCGTGTTACTTGCGTGCCTACCCCTCACCTTAACCAAAGTCTATTTCCTGTTCCATTGTTCCTGATCTCCCTAAGTGGTTACCCAACACATGACATCCACTCAGTGATCCCCTCCCTCCTTCCTTCTGGCTGCCCTTTTATCTCTCAAATGTGCATCTCAGGCTGATCCAGACTCTTAACCAGATAGGGACAGAAGACCCATACCATTGTGTGCTCCTCTAGAGTGGGACCATGCTTTCTGTGCCTTGTCTGCCTCCAGCCAGATGGAACTGGGCAGAAGTGGAGGAGCCTTTGTCGTACTCCTCCAGGGGTGTTGGGCCAGTGTGTCCTTTACTTGTTATTCACAAGCATAGCCGGAAGTAGCAGGTGTTCCAGGAGGAGCTGAGTGGCTTCTTCAACAAAAATAAGCAGCTCTGGCTGGGGACGCAGTTGAATGGTGAAATATTTGCTATTAAAGTGGAAGAGTGGAGCTCCAGTTCCCAGAAGCACTGTGAGATTAGAGTCCTGTACCTTCCTTAGCTCGGTAATCCCAACAGGCCTACAAGTAACCTGAAGGCAAAGACAGAGGGATTCCCAAAAGATGGGCACATACAGAACACAAGAAATCCTTCCTCAGGCAAGGCTGAAGACGGGAACTGACAACCAAACTGTCCCCTGACCGCCACATATGTGCAATGGCATACACAAGTCCCAAGTCCAAGTTTATATATATGAGTAGGCATACACACAGACACAGACACTCACATGCACACACACACACACACACACACACACACACACACACAAATACACACAGAGATGTACAGACACATATACAATGCACAGATATACAAATACAGACAGACACACAGCTACACACACACACACACAAACACATACACATATAAAATAACCAAGTTACTGACCTCTCAGGCTAACATTGACAACAACTAGACCAGTGTGTAAGTCTCTGAGTGAACGATTTATGTGGCTTTGGAAAACTTACACCGCACCAGTCTTTGAGGCCAAACAGCACCCATTTGCGGGTTGGTAATCAATGTACTTCAGCAATATATAGGGGCAAACTTGGTTTCTAGTTAGTTTTCCCGAGGGTGTTAGAAAATTGTAATTTAGATGCAATCAATAGACATTTATTGAGTGTCTGTTCCAGGCCTGAGAGAAGGCAGGCTTTGTTGGGGGAGGAAGAGAGAGATGAATTGGGGGAGCCCACTGTAGGGGCGACTTCTCTCCTCACAGTGTCTCACTTAGCCTGGAAACTAGCAACAAAAACATCTTTGGCAACACCAAGAGACTGAGGAAGGGAAAGGCAATCTTTTGGCATCTGAGCCCACGAGGCCAGTGAGAGCTGCGGGGCCCACGTCCCTTCCCTGTGAGCTAAACCCCACTGGTAACTGTGCACACCTCTTAGCTACATTTGCTCTTCTTACTAGAGTTTTTTTAAGTGAAAGAAATGTCTAGGCTTAGTGAGGAAAATTTTTGCCTCAGAAACACTGCAGTTTAGACTGAGTCCCACAGAAAAGCTGGGCCTGATGGTGACGCGAAGGCTGCTGGGTAGAGACAGCATGGTTTCTAGAGCTGAAGGGCTAGCCACCTTGCCCAGTCAGCGAGCTCCAGGGTCTGAGGGAAACCCTGACTGAAAAAAAAAAAAAGGTAGAGAGTGACTGAGGATGACACTTAAGTTGACCTCTGGTCTCCACACTCTCCTACACAAGCAAGAACGCCCACAGTCACATACGTACATGTAGATACCACACACTCTAAAAAAAAAAAAAAAAAAAAAAGAATAAAATAAAAATGTCAGGGCCAGTGACCTGGCTCAGCAGGTGAAGGTGCTTGTCACGAAGACTGACTGTCTGAATGCTGTCCTGAGTTATAGAACGGTAGAAGGAAAGAAACAGCTCCTGCAATGTATCATCTAACTTCCACATGTGGACCACGCTGTGCATATAATATAGACAAACAAATAAATAACAAATAAGTTAGAAATGAAACAGAGCTATGTCAACATAGTCTAGTTAATTGTCATATCCCGTCCTGACAGGGAAGGTGTGCGTGAGTTCATGGTGCTGGGAGCACATTGCTGGAACTCCTCATATCTCTGTGAACTGAAAGCAGAGAGCTTGGGTTTAAATAGAGACAGTTTATAAGCCACAGCTCTGTCTCTATGTCCTACGTTGGCCAGCTAGGTAGGCTCCATGGTCCAAAGATTCCACAACCTCTCCCTGGCAGCGCCACCTGCTGGAAATCAAGTGTTAAAGCACATGGTCCTGTGGGAGACATTTCACATTGAGAACATAATACCTCCTCTCCCCTAATACCACTTCCTCATTTGAAAGGAAGCTAGACACTAGACCCTTCCTCTCCTTGGATAAGAAGTAAATGAAAACACCCATCCAGCTCCTCACATACCTGCTCCTTACACATCCCTCCTCTTTCCCATTTCAGATCCCAGGACCCAGATGTCATCTCTAAGCCTTTGCTGTGTCAAAATATTGAACAAATATAACTTAATTGAGGAAGGATTTATCTTGGCTCACAGTTTAAGGATGCAGTCCATCATGGCTGGGGAAGGCATGGCAGCAGGAGCGTGAGGCAGCCGCTCACACTGCGTCCACAGTCAGGAAGCAGAGAGGGATGGATGCTGGGGCTCAGCTCACTTTCTACTTTTTATTCACATCAGAGTCCTAGCCTAGGGAATGGTGCCGCCCACAATTAGACTGCTGCCCACAGTTATGGTGCATCTTCCCACCTCAATAGCCTAATCTAGATAATTCCTTATAGGCTCAGAGGCTACTCTAATTGAGACAGTTCCTCGTAGCTACGCCCTGAGATTTGTCTTTTAGGTGACTCTAGGCTCTTCAAGTTGATAGTCAATGTCAGCCATCACACCCCTGCATATCCCTTCTGGTCCACATCACTACTATTCATATTCCCACCCATCTAGGAGAAGAAACCTCCCTTCACTTACAACCGTGAGCCACTACAGTTCCTATCTGGGAATGGATACCCAGCTCTTCAGAGACTGTGCTTTCAGATATTACAGAAGCTCCTGGCCTGTGCTGGTGCCTCTCTATCTGGGAACAACCGAGAGACTGAAGATGCTTGGGTTGCTCCATTAAACAAGAGAGAAAATATTTCCCAGGCTCCAGCGTACCACAGCTAGGGAAGGTATTCCCCAGACAGGCAGGCAACAGACTCAGCATACCCATCACACACGTTTCCGGCCCATGCCGGCTGTCTCTGAAGGGTTCCCATCTGCTTTAGCCTGTGGAGGTGAGGGGAGGTGAGCTGCCTGGCCCTGGGCCCATACATCTCCCTCCCAGCCCCAGGCTGGAGAACGCTCATGGGCGATCAGTCCTTGCCCGCCTTGCCTCTGAGTCTCTGCTCTGCTAACAATCAGATTCTGCATTTTCTGGTGATACAGAGATCATGTGTACAGAAATGTGGACTTAGAAATCATACCCTGTCAAGGCAATGTCATGTTCTCTATGTGATCATCCTCCTTTTATAGTTCTCTCTCTCTCCTCTCTCTCTCTCTCTCTCTCTCTCTCTCTCTCTCTCTCTGTGTGTGTGTGTGTGTGTGTGTGTGTGTGTGTGTGTGTGTGTAAGCTCATATAGTTATTGCTGGACTTTATTAAATTGGGGAGTCACAATCTGTATTTCAACTTAAGTCCAGTCACCTGTCCAAAGTGGAAAGCAGGAGAAAGACTTATTTAATGTGGCCACATTGGGGAGAGGGACAGAGAGATCAGTAAATCCCCTCAAGTCTGTCCTCAGGGTCCTGAAGTGTAAATAGAGGACCAAGGGTGTGCACATCTGCACGGCCTTAGCATGATCCTTTCATGCTAACACACCACTCTCTGGGTTTCTGGCTTATCTTCAGTTGTGAGTACAGTGTGAGATCTTTTCCTAGACGACAAGTTCTCTCTCTGGTTGGTGAATTTTCCTTCTCCCAACATGAGGTTTCTGAAGAAATTCACATTTCTTTAGAGTCTATGGTTCTAATAGTCTGGTTATCAGACTGAGAGATACAAGTGTCTCTTTAAAATATCTTTGTTTTTGTGAGGCTGGTTACTCTGTGGAAGTGCAGGTGTGTGGAGCCATGAGGCACGTTTGTGGAGGTCAGAGGACAACCTTGGTCTTTGCCTTCCAACTTGTTTAAGGTGGTATTGCCTGTTCATCTTCTTGAGGCTATCAGGTCTAAGCTTCCGAGATTCGCCTGTCTCTACCTCCCACTTGCCACAGGACAACAGATGTGGATTAATGCATCCAACTTTGAATTCTGAGTATTTGCACTCAGATCCTCACAGTTGTTTGGCAAGTGCTTTATCTACTGAGCCATCTCTCAATGGCTATTGAGCCAGCCCTAGTGGTTCATTCAGATGGAAGATGAAGACATGGGGAGGAGATACTGGGGCACTGGGAGAGGAATAGATTCTCAAAGAGGCAGCTTCAAGTGTCCAAACACCAGCCCTTCTGCAAGCAATCCTCAAACTCCTAAAACTAAAATGAATTATCAGGGGCTGGAAAGATGGTTTAAAGGGCAAAAATGCTTGCTGTGCAAGCATGAGGGCCTAAGTTCATACCCCAGCCCATACAAGCCAAGTGTGGTGGCACATGGCTGTATCCCAGCACTGGAAGGCATGGACGGAGATAAAGGGATCTTGAGGCCAGCACTCTGTCCAACACAGTGATCTATGTCCACACAGAGTGAAACCCTGTCTCAAAATACAAGGTAGGGGGTAGGGGAGATGGCACAGATGGTAGTGCATTTGCTGCACATGAAGGCCTGAGGTAAAATCCTCAGCTCCCACATAAAAAGTCAGGGTGATCTCATATGCTGGAGACCTTGTGTTATGGAGAGCAGACAGGAGAAGGGGGGCTGCCTGAATGGGTCCAGGTTCAGTGAGAGATCCTGTCTAAACAGAGATAAAGGAAGAGGTGGAAAATGACAGGCAGAACACCTGGCATCTTTCTTTGGTGTCTGTGTTTGCAGTGGGTGTGCATATGTGTACACAGTTCACATATACCACAGAGAGAGAGAGAGGAGGGAGGAGAGAGAGAGAAGAGGAGAGAGAGAGAGAGAAAGAAGAGAGAGAGGAGACGAGAAAGCAGAAGACAAGAGAACACGACAGAGCAGAGACAGAGCAAAAATTGGCTCACACTAGCAATTCCAGGACATAGAGACAGACAGGTCAAAAGTTCAAGGTCACCCTCAACTATATAGTGAACTTGACAGCAGTCAAAATAATACCTTCTTTCCACCTTTATGATACCTATGGCAGACTCACCAATCAATCAACTCATTTGTATCAGTGAGCCTCAGAGTCCTTCTCAACATGGCCCTTCAGAAAACTCCCATTCAGATTGTTGTGTATACAGGAAGGACGTATCCGGCTTCAGCGTGTATTAGTTGTCTTAGAAGTTTCCCATGTTTGACCCCATAGCCCCAAAGCTCTTGCATTTGACAGCTGTGTAGCTTTACATGGTGTGGCTACATCATGATTTATTTAACTGAGTCCTTCTTGGAAGCAATTTGGACTGTGTCCAAATTTTCTGCAATTGCTGTTGCTCCAGATTGATATTTTTCTTCTACTTACTCCATTGTATAGATGTGCAGATGTTTCTGCAAAATAGAGCAAACTGGCATCAGCAGCTCATGATTCACGATGTGTGCATTTGTTTTGTAGATGCTGTCCGGTCACAATGCTACATAATACACATGGCTCCAGCTGTGGTTGAGATCCCCACTGCCCAGCCTTTCAAGCACATCATATTATCCGTCTTTATATCTTCCTAGTTCTGTTTCTCAGATTTCCATTACTGTAACAAACAACACCTAGATGATCAGCTTATAAAGAAACAAGGTTTGTTTGTTCTCCACACTTTGGAGGTTTCTGGCCATGATTGGTTAGCTCTGCTGCTTTGGGCCTGTGATAGGGTGTGTAGTAAATCTACTCACCAGGAACTGAAGAAAGAGTGAAAGAGCAGTTGGAGACCCACAGTCCCCTTCAAAGACACTTCTTTAAAGACCTAAAGTCTTCCATCTGGGCCCCATCTCTCTGAAACTCTAACTCTCCAATCATACCACCTTGTACCTGCTGTATAGAGCATGGGCATTTGAGAGACTCCAGGTCCAAAGGCAGTGCCAATCCAAGGGCAGAATATGGCACTGTTCCTGCAAATCTCATTCTCTGTTTAGCTATGCAGGCTAAGCATATGTTCATTCTCATTAGCCAATCGCATCTAACCTATGAATGATTAGTCAATCACATCTAACCTATAAACGTGACTTAGGACAACATGAGAAGGAGAAACAAGAAAGACAAGGACTCAACTTCCAACAATAAAGAATTTCACTTGTGTGTGGGTTTGGTGTCTAGATGTGGCGTGGATTTGTTATGTAGGCACAGATAATGTGGGTGAATGCTCGTGTGTGTGTGTGTGTGTGTGTGTGTGTTGTGTGTGTTTGTTGTGTTCATGCTTGTGAAGGTCAGAGGACAACACCAGGTTCTAGGATTGCTTATTCCTTGTATCCTCTGAGGTCTAGTCAGCTTTCCCTTCAGGCCGAAGTTTTCCTTTTAATGTCCTCTGTAGGGCAGGGGTTTGTTCTCTTTGATTATCTGTGATTACCCACAGAAAACGTCCATTACCTTCCCATCATGGAAGCAAGAGGGCTTCATGAGGCCCTCCTCCTCCTCAAGAATTGATTGACAGTCAACAATCAACATACCTCATCCTCTGACCCCAGTGATAAATAAACAGTTAATTGCTGATAGAGAGATGGATTTTCCTGAGTGGTGTCGCTGCCCGTGCATCATCTAAGCTCCTGTAAGGAAACCCCATTAAACTCACTGTTTGACCAAGCCAGAGCTGGATGGAATCGTTTGTTTGGTCTGTCACTGCTGCTCTACTTAGAGTGAGCAGACACTTGATAATCTCCCTGGGGAAAGTTCACGTAACTTGATCATACAGGGGGAGTCCACTTCTGGGAAAGAGCCCCGTCCAATCTCAAGGGCCACAGAGATTATTTATGTTGGGGCTCCAGCAGTTTCCATGGTGCGGTTCTTTAAACAGTGATGTTAACAGCCAGGGTGGGAGTCAAAAAGCAGGAACACACCTCACAGAGTGGGGAGTGCTTGGGAGCCACAGGGCATGATGGGTACTTTGTATGGAGCACAGTGCTTGATGTGGCAGAAGGAGCAGCCCAGAGCCTCCTGGGGTTCTGGATCCTCAAATGACAGGTGATGTTGAGTGAAGAGACCACATTAGCCCTTCACTGTCCCTCACCCAACTACTGAACAGCTGAGGTGACCAAGGAGAGCACCATCAGAGAGAGTTCCACCAGCATCCTCGGGTTGTTCCTGTCAGCGCCTAGATGAGTCTGGACAGACGGCCTCTCCTCTGGCAATTCAGGATACAGTCAGCAAACTGCTGCTTCTAGCCTATCATCTTTAGCTTCTTAGGAGTGAGTAGGGGAATGGACAGTCGGAGGCCAGTCTGAACTAAATGGTTACTCCAAAGCCATTCTGTGTAGCTTAGTTAGACTGTATCTCAGGAGGTTGAGGGGATGAAAAGAGAGCTGGGGATGTACTCAGTGGTAGAGTATCTAATGGCTACATTGACCGCCTGGAATCATGGCTAAGTAAAAGAGCCCCTGCACAAAATCCCCCAGTGAGGGGCTGGGGTGTGGCTCAGTGGTAGAGCCCCTGCCTAGGATCTCCCAGTGAGGGGCTGGGGGCCTAGAATCCCCCAGTGAGGGGCTGGGGTGTGGCTCAGTGGTAGAGCCCCTGCCTAGAATCCCCAGTGTGGGGCTGGGGTGTGGCTCAGTGGTAGAGCCCCTGCCTAGAATCCCCAAGTGAGGGACTGGGAGTGTGACTCAGTGGTAGAGCACCTGTCTAGAATCCCCCAATGATGTACTCAGTCCTCTACTGCTCAGTCATGCCCCACGGACTTACTGGAGGACTCTAAGCACAGATTCTTCTGCTGAGCTACATGCCCTGTTTTTATTTCTATTTTAGGACACCATCTCACTAAATTGCCTAGGTTGGCTTTCAACTCCCAGTATAGCCCAGGCAGGCCTTGAACTTCGATCCTCCTGCTTCTGCTTCCTGAGTGTTGGGATGTCACTCTGTATATCTCCCTGCATCTATAAAATGTCATTCTTAAATTAATACTCAGAGGTCAATCTTCATAGGTCCCAGATGCTCTCCATCACAGCTTCAGGAGAAGGTTTACCGCCCCGCCCCTCAGTCTTACCCACTGTTTTCTGATTGCCTTTCCCTGAACTGGGGCTGTTTTGCAGAATGTTCAGTGCTAGAAAATGAAGCTAAGAGTAGCATACCTGGGCATCCACAGAGCCTGCTGGGGAAAATACAGAGTGCAGACAGTATTTATACAGCGAGGGAGTGTTTTGGCAAGAAACTTACAACTGACGTTTAGAATTAATTTAGCACCTTGTCTGCTCCTAGGACATATGCCATGTGTCTAGAATTCTGACACCGTCAACACCATCTGTGCCTGCTGGATGTGGCGGAGAAGGACTGAGGAGGCCCTGATACAAGGACAGGCAGTTCCGGGTGGCAGCAACAATCACACCTCCCCCCGTGTGTGAACACCACCGATGTGTATAGAATCCCAGACCTCCAATCAGCAGGCAGATGGTGCGTGTCTTGGTTTGTGAAAAGCGCCAAGCACAGACAGTAAATGGTGCGGTGCAATCTGGGATCAGACGGAATGTGACCTGCACTGTCTGTTATCTGAACTTGGTGGGATGTGAGAGTGGGAGACTGGGGTGGGGATGGGGCAAGTGTGAGCTGTTAGCTTCCTCCAGGGCTGGCTGGGGATTAAAATGGAGAGTCATTGGTGGGGACACAGGGTCTAGTCCCAGAAACCAGAATCACCTGTGGAGTAAATGACCCCTCCAGCAGCGTTTGCCTCGGAAGACTTAAGCTGTTGTTGGTCACAGGTGATGACACAGAGTTTTGCAGACCCTCTTAAATACAGACTCCAATGCTGGAAGCTCAGAAATAAATCCTTAAATGCAGTGACAGCCTTGGACCATGCTCACTGTTCAGAGAAGGAAGCAGTCTTCTGTGATTCCTTGCCCATGGTGAAACATACTAAGAAAACACAGGTGGCGTTTCTGTGATGTCAGACCCAGATTCACTATGCATCTACAAATCTCTCCATTCAGCATCTCCTCCCCCTCCTCCTCCCTTCCTTCTTCCTTTCTTCTTCTCCCTCCTCTCTCCTCTGTGTATGTGTAGGGGGTGGGGTGAGTGGGGATAGAACACAGGGTGTTTATATAATAGGCAAACAAAACACATTACTTCTAAGCCATGATCTCAGGGGCTTCTAGGCAGATGCTCTCCATAGCCACACCCACCCCTCACTGGGTTCTAGGAGGCTCTACCACTGAGCCACCCCCGCCCCTCACTGGGGTTCTGGCAGGGGCTTAGCACTGAGCCAATCCAGCCCCTCACTGGGGGATTCTAGGCAGGGGCTCTACCACTGAGCCACACCCCAGCCCCTCACTGGGGGATTCTAGGCAGGGGCTCTACCACTGAGCCACACCCCAGCCCCTCACTGGGGGATTCTAGGCAGGGGCTCTACCACTGAGCCACACCCCAGCCCCTCACTGGGGGATTCTAGGCAGGGGCTCTACCACTGAGCCACACCCCAGCCCCTCACTGGGGGATTCTAGGCAGGGGCTCTACCACTGAGCCATGCACACTAGCCATCTTTTTACTTTTTATTTTCAAACAGTCTCACTACGTTGCCTAGGATGGTCTTGAAATTGTAATTCTCCTGCTGCAATCTCCAGAGTAACTGAATAATAGGCATGAAGTTTACCAGGACTGGCACAGTAGAAATTTTTCTGAGCATTGCTGGTGACTTTAACTACAAAACTAAAAAAGAAGAAGAAGGAAGAGGAGGAAGAAGAGGAAGAAGAGGAAGAGGAGGAGGAGGAGGAGGAGAGGAGGACATCTCCACCTATAGCAGGAGAGCAGCCAAATGACCAGTCTATCTGTCATGAAGAAAAAGTGCTACCCTAGGGTGAGGGCCTCAAGCTGGATTTGTAAGTTAATTTATTTTATAGTGTGTGTGTGTGTGTGCATGCGTATGCATATGTGTGTGTGTTTGCCTTTTTGTTCATGTGTTGATCAAAGGGTAGTTTTCAGCTCTCACCTTCCCTGCTGATACCGAGAATTGAGTTCAGGTTGTCAGCCTCGTATGTTAAAGCACCTTTAACCTTTGGGCCACCTTGCTAGCTCCTAGATTTGCAGAATTAATGTACAGCTGAGAAAGCTCTATTTCAAGGTGACCTCTGAAATGAGCAAACCCACAGGTGATGGGGAATGAGAGAGCCAAGGTGGGGTCCAGGAAGCCATGAAGGCAAAGACATGCTGAAGGAAGAGGGAGACAGGAGAGACAGAGGTTCAGAGAGAAGCCATGAGGTAAGCCACCATGTGGGGACAGGGAACGTGAACTCAGAGTGTGTGAGGACTCGGGGTTTGAACTGATGTGCAGCGAGGAGCCGTTGGGGGACCCCAAGCAGAGCAGTAGAATCTGAGCCACATTGAGGAGAATCCTCATGGGTATGCTGTGTCAGAACATGGGTTAAAGCTGCATTAAAAATTAGGCCAGTCTAGTGATCCCAGCACTTGGGAAACTGAGGCAGGAGACTCAAGAACTAAAGGCAGCCTAGGCTATGCGACAAGTCCCCGTTGAAACAAAAATTTGTAGAAGAGGTTGTGGATGGCGTGTGTGAGGCACTGGGTGCAAGGGTGCTGTGTGAAGAAAAGTGTCCACCATGCTGCAGGCATAGCAAGCACATCCTGAGATACATGGGAAGATGGTGTCTAAAAACAATAATTAACTTGGGGAATACAGCATCATGGTAGAGTACTTATCCAAGTGTGCTAAAGCCCCTGGGTCTGATCCGAGCACTGTAAATAATAAGAATAATAATAACATCTAAAAAAAATCCACCTTCATGAGTCCTTGCACTAGTCTGCTTCCCAGCTCCACTGAGGGCTGGGTAAAGGGAGTGATGCTGGCCTGCCAACAGCTTGGTAAGGAACCACATCTTGGTTGCCGTGTCTCCTGTCCTCTGTGGTTAAGCATCCTGGAAGCTGCAGTGACGTTATACCAGGTACATCAGAATCTGAGGCACTAGTGCTTTCTTCTATACATGCAATGAGGATGGGTTCACACACTCAATACACCTGACACTGGTATTATGTCACTTGCGTTGTGGTTTTTACACACCACACACCACACACACTACACACACACACACACACACACACACACACACACACTTCTGTTGAGATCATGGGAAGAAATGCCATAAATTGAAGACCCAGAAAGGGTCACTTTTATCCTTGAAATATGCCATCTGTTTCAAAATCATTGTGAAAGCTTCTCTGGACTCCACATTGCAGAACCTCTTGGGCCGCCCTCATCTTGGGAAGCCCACTCCAACCTTGTTCCTTGAAGTCTTGCTTTGTTTAGTTTTTGCTAAGTAAGCCAGTGTTCAAACTACCTATATCTCTTGCTTTAGTTTGCCTTTCTGTTACAAGAGCAACTTAGGTATGAAAGGGCTTATTTGGTTTATACATCCTGATCATAATCTGTCATTGAAGGAAATCAAGGCAGGACCTCAAGCAGGACCAGAGGCAGGAGCCAGGGGCAGGGGCCGGGGTGGGGAGCTGCTGGCTAGCTGGTTTCCCTGGTTTGTCAGCTTGCATTCTTATACCACCCAGGACTACCTGCTTAGGATAGTAATACCCACAGTGGACTGAGCCCTTCCACAATGAATCATTAATCCATAAAATACCCTATGTACACATCTGCAAAGCCAATATGACGAAGGTAATTCCTCAATACTGGCTCTTTCTTCCCATGTGAACTCTAGGTTGTGTATCAAGTTGACAAAGACTAACCAGAGCATCTCGTGACTGAATTCTTTGCTTCGAGGCACAATTAAGTGATCAACCTCCACCTCCATAACAGAAGTGCAAAGACCCAGTGAGAAACCTGGGGGGTGGGGATGGCGCTAACTCTAACATCAAAAGCTCATGACGCCTTGGCAAACCAAACTACCTTGCCTAATTTCCCTCTTCCAACCAATGAGGACAGTCATGACAGAACTCCTGTCTCAGTGGCATTGAGATGAGGTGGTAGAGACACAAGCATTACCAATGAATACACTCCTGGTTTCTCCAAGTAGAATTCTGGAGGTGAAGCCACCATTTCTCAGCCTTACCTCATTCAAGCCTGGGTAAGGTGTGGCATGTGTGCTTGCCATCAGAAGCAAACATCTGCCCACATAAATGTCTGCTGCTCTTCACCGGTGGTGTCAGGGCACCTATAGCACCCAACATGAGGCAGTTTCAGAAAGTCATACAAAGCCTGTGTTGACCCACTGAAAAGAGACAGCTAGCTTCTGTTCTCACCACAGAATGCCCCCTCCTGAACCAGCATAAAAGCCCCCACTCCCTGCAGCTAGCAATTTGCAAGAAATTGCTTTTTCCTTTTTCATTTAATAATCATCAAATCCATCCTCCAGTTGTACAAAGTGAAAATCAGCTCACGAGTCGAGAATAACCTTGCCACCCGTGGAACAAAAGAAAACGTTTAATTGGGCTTGCATGGGGTAAAACTTTCAAACAGCACAAGGAGGGAGTCATATATAGTGAGAGGAAGTTGCCACCCTCTCCTGACCTCTGACCTCCTCAGATACCCAGAGACTGTTGACAATACTTGTGCATCCTCCAGAGAGTGGTGTTTATACATGCGCTGCTGTTATACAAAGGGTGTGTGTGTGTGTGTGTGTGTGTGTGTGTGTGTGTGTGCGCGCGTGCGCACAAATGCACAAAAGCCAACCATTAATATTAGATCTCTCTATATATAACTCTCCACCTTACTTTTTATGGCAGGATATGATGGTTAGTTTTAATTACCAACTTGACATCATCTGAGAAGGGAGTCACTTATTGAGGGATTATTTAAGTCAAGTAGGTCTGTGGGTGTGGGGAGGGGATTGCCTTAACTGACATAAAAAGACCCTGCCCACTGTGGGCAGTATCATTCCCTTGGTTTGGGCTCTAAACTGTATATAAGTACAGAGAGGGGCTGAGCACAAGCAAGCATACATGCAATTACTTCATTTTCCTGTGCTCTTAACTGCAGATGTAATATGACCAGCTGCTTCAAGTCCCCTCAGTGATAGACTGTAACCTAAAACTGTGAGCTAACCCTTTCTCCCCTAAGGTGCTTGTTGTCGGGTAATTTTATCACATCAGCAAAAATGAAACAAGGACACAGGGTATTGTGGTTTGCAGGTGAAATATCCCCCATAAACTTATGTGTTGAACACTTGGCCTCCCGCTGGTGATGTTTCTATTTGGGAAGGTTGTGGAACTATTACAAAGGAGAGCTTCACTGGAAGAAGGGAGGTCACAGAGAGAGGGTCTCTCTGCTTCCTTACTACAGTCGCATTATGACCTGTCACTTCCCGCTCCTGCTACCATGGCCCCTGTGGTGGTTTAGATAAGAAATGTCCCCGTGGACTCAAGTATGTGAACGTGGTCCCTGGTTGCCAGTGCTGTTTGGGAGGTTATGAACCTTTTAGGAAGTGGAATTATGTCATTGAGGGCAGTTTTTGAGATTTTATAGCCTTTCCCCACTTTCAGTTCCTTTCCTTCACTTCCCGTTTGCAGCTTCCTGCTCCAGCCGCCTGTAGCCACGCCTCCTCCCCCTCCTGCAGCCACGCCTCCTCCTCTGCCATTATAGTCTCCCTCTGGAATGATAAGCCCAACCAACAACTCCTTCTATAAACTGCCTTGACCCTGGTGTTTTACCGCAGAAACAGAAAAACAACAAAAAGGATGAATAGCTTCCTAAAACCCATGAGCCAAAACATACTCTTCCTTTCTTAAATTGCTTCTTATTGGGTATTTTTTATCACAGCAATGAGAAATTAAACTAACACCTGGGGCTCTCACCAATCTTGTGTTCAGTGATTTAGTTAGTCTGGCTGGCCAGCAAGCACAAAGATCGTCCATGCCACAACCGCCCAAGTGCAAGTGCTAAGTTTACAGGTGTGCACACCCATACCTGCCTTTCACATGGGTGCTGGGATCTGAACTCAGGTCCTCATGCTTGTATTGCAAACACTTTACCAACTGAGCCATCTCCCCCAGCCCTTGTCTGGTTTTCCTGAGATGGAGTCTTACTAGTAGCCTGCATTATAACACCACGGCACTTGAGTCAACCCTCAGTGGTTGCTATCACAGATACACATTTCCTTGAAGCTTAGACTCCAAAGTCCTGCCAAGTAAAATTGACAGAGTCAATACTATGCTTGAGAAAGACCTTTAGATGTTCAAAGCCAACAATCGATTTCTTTTGTCTGTCTTTGCTTCTGGGCTGAGGCTTTCCAGGAGTGATGGCACCCGGGGGTCTCTGTGCCACCCCTTTCCTACCCATGTGGATGTGTTAGGATACAGGATGTCCTTCCTCTGTACTTAGGGGAGATGCTCCATTCAGGAAAAGTCCATGGGCCCAGCTGTTCCTCCAGTAGGAACTCACACTGCAGATGTGCTCACACAATATGGCTACAGAAACTCGGGAGATGGAAGGCAACCCAAGTCAGCACACAGTCAAAACTCGACATTTAACCACACAGATCTGGCCTCCTCTCTCCCACCCTAGCATTTTTTTTTCTTCCTTTCCATGGAGCTTGCAAGTGAACAAATACAAAATTGTCAATTTCCTGGGGTGTCAGGCTCAGCCTACACAGTGTCCCTTGCTGTGGTCTGCCAGCAAGATGAATGGCCACATCCTAGGTGACAGTGACTCCAGGGACATTAGAGGATGGCCCTGATCCCCCAGCAGCCTCTCCAGCCCCTTCTGCATTTTCTGTCAATGTGGGCAGAAAGTCCCTCTACAGGCCACTTACCCCCTTGATGAAGCATGCTTGGGTCCTGAACCTTGACAGCCAGGGGCCACTGAGGGCACTGAGCTGCTGGAACCTTCCCAGTTTCTATCCGTATGTCATCTAGACAGATGACAGCTGTGAACTGAGCAACTATCAAAGCAGGAAACAGCAGCCCCTTCTTTGGGATGCTGACAGAGATGCAGGACACCCCTGGGTCCCATTGAAGAAATGTATAATGGACAGGGGATGTTTGTTCTAGAAATTTCCACATCTACTTCATCCAATTATCCTGTCCCATCATGAGGCGGCTCAGTGCTTTGCTCCCATTTAAATGCTATTTAAAGACCAGCCTTGGTAGGGGAGAGACTGAGGCGACTGGGGGCTGGGGGTGGGGTAAAATGTCAGTTTAAGCAGAGCAAAGAAAACAGGTTGGTCCCAATCCCTAATTTATGGACTGAGGTCTCTCAGTCAATTTCCCATGGGGAGCAGCAGGAGGCTGAAAAGCAACAACTAAACAGGCCAGAAGCCTATCGAAAATCTTCCAAAGGATGCTACAAAAGCAGGGTGTCAGTCCTCAAATACATGGCTCCCTCCATGATTAAAAAAAGAAAAAAAATCCCTGATCAGAATTTACAGCTGGGTGTTCATGGTTAATCCCAAACAGCCAACACTATCGGGGCCCATAGGCAGCATGTGATGGATGTTCCAAGATGAAGAATTTTGTTTGCTAGCCAGAGGTTTCCAATTAGGATTTCAAAGGGGCAACTTGAGAAGGATCTAGAGGTCAGAATGACAAGCAAAAGTCCCTTGCCAGGGCTCCCATAGAGGGTGGAAGAGAGGAGCACGGAGCATAGAGTCCTTCAGCCTTCCTAGAGTGGTCCAGTCTGACCTAGGACAGCTGTTGCCATTGCTAATGGGAGGGATAGTATTCAGTGGAGGTAAAATTGAACTGGGAGGTAAGAAATCAGGAGACTTGGGACTCTTTGCCAGTCAGATCCTTAGCTAAGGATCTGAGTTCAAGCCTCAAAACCAAAGTAAAAAACTAGGCACAGGAGCAAATGCTTGCAATCACAGGGATGGAGAGATGGGAGGCAGAGACAGCCTCATCGTTGGAGCTTGCTGAGGAGCCCAGCCTACTTGATGAAGTTTAGGACCAATGAAATAACTAAGACAAAGTTCTACAGAATGACATCCAATGTTGTTCTCTGATGGCACATATGTGCACATATGCACACATATACACACAGGTACAAATGTGCACATATGCACACATACACATACAGGTACATGCACACATGCACATACACAGGCATACATATGCACACAGACACACATAGGTATGCATGTATGCATATACATAGACATACAAACACACATATACATGCATGCACTCACAGAAGCACACATACATACATACATACATACACACACAGGCACACATATGCATACAAGGATACACATATGTATACACAAACACACAGAAAAGAACACATGTGCAACCATACACACGTAAACACATAGGCACACATGTGTACACAGGCACACATACCCACTCATGCACATACAGATACACATGTGCATGCATTCACACTTATATACACAGGCATATTATGCATGCATGAAATACTCACAGGCATACATATGCATGTACACAGGGATAGCAAAACAAAAGGTAACTTTTCATATGAAAAGTGCAAAGTTTTGGTCTTTGAGTATTTAAAGAGTTGGGAGGGGATGGGAAAGTGACACAGTGAATAAGAGTGCTTATTCTGTACACACGAGAACTGGAGTTTTGATCTCTAGCACCCACATCAAAAGCCAGGCATGGGTGTGTGTGCCAGTAACCCCATCACTGAAAGACAGATACCTGCAGACCTGGACAGCTACTGGCTGGCCATGCTGGCTGAAATGGTGAGCCATTGCTGTGAGAAACTACATGGGCTATAAAGTGGGAAGCATGAAATAAAGACACCTGACACTCTGCTCTGGCCTTTACTTGCATATGTGTGTGTTCATATATGCAGTTGCATGTGTGTGTGTGTGTGTGTGTGTGTGTGTGAGGAGAGAGAGAGAAGAGAGAGAGAGAGAGAGAGAGAGAGAGAGAGAGAACACCACATCTGCTCTCCGTTCTCAAAATACCACCTACCTTGGTTGTTGGGACAGTATCTTTCACTAGCTTAGATTCATTAAGTAGGCTACGTGGCTGGCCCAAGGATCCTCCTGTCTCTGCCTTCCTGGAACTTGAATTACAAATAGGTACCACCACTGTGCATTGCTTGATGCTGGAGACTAAACTCAGGTCCTATGCTTGCAAACAATCAGTCTATCAAGTAAGCCATCTCTCTCTCCAGGCCTCTTTCCTTGTTTAAGTTGATTTTCTCAGATATTTTTGTCACAGTGACAAAAAGCTGACACTTAATTTTATCTTCTTCAATGCTTTAACACAACCCAGCACTGGAATAATTTGTCATTAGTATCATTTACTAGATTATTCGTGACAGAGTGCCTATGTAAGGATGGGGCATCGTGAGGAATGCATTGTGGGGATACGCTAGGATTCTGCACCTGCGATCTGTGCCCAACAACGCTCCTGGGAGGAGAGCAAGCTTCGCTGTGACCTCTTGGGTCTGGAACTGAAAGTTCAAGGTCAAAGGGTCATCTCGTATGAATTCTTGTTGCCAAGTCCTAAATTCATTATAAAGAGAACACTAACACAGCCTATAGTTTCTGAGGACGTGGTCACTGAATGCAGATAATCTTTTTGAAAGTTAGAGAGCCCAGTGAGTTGTATAAATAAAGGGAGATTTACAACCATCTTTTAAGAGTTTCAGGGATGGCTCAGTTGGTGAAGTGCTTGCCTTGCAAGCATGAGGACTTGAGTCTGATCCTCAGAACCCGTATTTAAAAAAGAAAGGGCTAGGCATGGTTGCACTGGGGTGGAGGCAGAGGCTGGAGGATTTCTGAGTGCTCACTGGCCAGCCAGATTAGCCACTGAGCTCTAGGCAAGTGAGAGGGTCTGTCTGAAAAACTCCAAGGTTATCTACATCTGAGGTTGCCTTTGGCCTCCACACACTTGGACACAGGTGCATGTGTGTTCATGCATCCACATACACATGCACACACAAGCATAGACAGAAAACCTCCTCTTAAAATATCTACAGCCAAGGATATACCTCAGTTGGCAGAGTGCTAATCTAGTATGCACAAAAGCCTGTGTTCTATCCCTAAGGTATAAACCAGAGTGTAGTGGCACATGTTTATAGCCCCAGCACTGGGGAGGTAGGCGCAGGAGGATTAGAAGTTCAAGGTTATCTTCAGTTACATAGTGAGTTCAAGACCAGCCTGAACTACAAGAAACCCCACTGGATGGGAGGAAATGTTTGCACTTGAAACTACATTAATTTGCCTTCTCCAGATTTCCCTAGCTTAATTTTTTTAATTGGAGATCTTTTCAGATACCAGCAGTTCACCATCACATTGGTTTGAACTCTCTGCTCAGACTTAAAGGAACTTAAAATTTTTTGCCTCCTTGCAATCCATCCCATGACCATTTGCAAGTTTACAGGATACTAAATAACTAGAAGACACTGAGACCTCCCAAAGGACCAGTCAGGCACCCCCTCTTCCACAGTGTCTCACACAAAAGACGACCCATAGGAAGCATCACCAGGAAGTCTTGTAAATAAACAGCTTGTCATTTATGGGGCCGAGACTGGTCAGAGCGAAAGCCATAGAGCTGTGCTCTGGAAGAATTTATAATCCACTGATGATCTAGCAAGATGAAAAGGTAATGCCAGGTGTGGTGGCGTTTCACTCAGCACTCAGGTGAGACAGAAGGAGCATGAGTTCGAGGTCAGTCCAATTCCTATGTTTACACTTGTGTGTCTCCATCAGCTCAGTATTACACAGACAGCTCCACCCTGAATCTCCCCTCTCCCCCGTGACCATACTGTTCAACATTGAATGTGATCCCTGCCCTCTGCCTCAGGCTCACGTGTTTGAACACTTTGTCTCTAGATGATGCTGTTTTGGAGGTGCGGAATCTTTGAGGTGCAAGGCAAACCTTTAAAGCTTTCTAGCTCAGCTCTGCTTCTGTCTCAGCTTCTGGTCCACTCCCACTTTTGCTGAGATGTGTGTGAGTGATGACACCAAGACCAGAGCTGCCCCAATCCTGTCAACCTGCCTTCCCTGCCATGACAGTTTGAAAATTTCTTCCTTGGGAAGATATAAACAACATCTGCCCCCTCAAAACATCCCGTTAACAAACCAAAGTTTGATTCCACTCAACTGGTTTTTTAGTCTTATTTACAGAGCATGAGTAAGGGATTGTGGGTAGGAACGTGGAAAAATGCAGAGCAGACTTGCTGGAAAGTCTATCCAGCATGGACAGTGTTAGCTGCATAAGTGGGGTTCCTTCAGTTAGCAAATATCTAGCCTGTATTATTTCATACCCACTAGATCCCAAAGTCATGTACAGTTAGGGCAGAACTGCATTTAAGTGGCTGTAGGAAGCAGATGGATCCTGGGGTGAGGGCCCAATGGTCCTTCCCAACTTCTTTCTCCTCTGAGGGAGCGTCAATAATTAACGTACCTGCTCCAGACTGTATTCTTCAGCATAATCAGCTAATCTGATGGAGATGGTGGCTGTTGTAATGCGAAGACTGAGTTCAACAACAGACTGACATCCCCTAAGACCATGAGTCAAAATGAATCCTTCCTCCCTTAAACTGTTTCTGTCATATATTCTGTCACAGCCGGCCATGAGAAAATTAACCCACAATTCGCTTGTGGAAACATTGGTTCTTCCTGCTGTGGGAATGAAATATGAGCATGTACCTGTTCCCAATGTAGATATCATGGGTGCCCGTGGTTTAATTTCTTCTTTTATCTTCTGCCATCAGCATGAATTGAGCGAGCCTAGAAAAATGACTTGTCTCAGGAGGAGGAGAGACATTGATCAGACCCATCTTGGCCAAGCCCACTGTTCTAGTTTTATTTCTTTTGCCATGGTAAACAGAAAGCAACTTAGGAGAGAAAAGGTTTATGTTATCTCACAATTCTACATTATAGTCCATCACTGTGGGGAAGTCAAGACAGGAACTTGAAGCAGCTGGTCATATAACATCCTTCGTCAAGAGCAGAGAGAATGAATGCTATCATGCTCCTTTGCTGTGCTCAGCTCGCTTTACACAGTTCAGGAATCCCTGTCTAGGGAATGGTACTGCTCACAGTAGGCTTGGTATTCCCATATAAAATAAATGTAATAGAAACAGTCCCCCACAGACATGTCCCCATACCAACCCAGTGAAGATATTCCTTCATTCAGACCATCTCCAGATCATCCTAGGTTATGTCAAGTAGACAAAGCTAACCATCACATCTATCTACTTTTTCCAAACTTCAAATGAACCTTGGAACCAACACGATCATATTCAGCCACGAGCTTTGGAGTCATTTGTTAAGCAGTGATTTCATAGTGATAGCTATCTGATATACCTCTTCCCATAGATTGTTCGGCGTTCCTGCTTCACATACTTGGCTCACTCACACCTCTTAACACACCCACCTTGGCAGCTTCTCTGCATGCTGTCCCAGTATTGACTTTCTAAGCCCCTTCAGCACCACCATTGATTTTCCAGTCCATCAATTTCCCTTGTATTGACATTTCCATCTCCCTGAACCTTTCTCAAGCTCATAGCACCTCTCAAGTCTGGCTCTGGCCATCCGGACCTCATCCCTTCTCACCCCTGCCTTCCTCTCTCCCTTCCTCCTCTTCCCACCTCTCCTCTCCTTGTAGCATGAACTGGTGCTTCTCTGACTGTGTCCCAACTCCCCCTTGCAGGAACGAATTCAGCATCACTGAATGTGAGAAAATATTATTCACACATGAGACGCTGTCACCGTTGACGGGGTAGGTGGGTCCCAAAGCGGGACTCAATGACCTCTGATGCCAAGACCTCCTGGCAAAAGAAGCCAGGCTTGTGTACAACAGAGTCAACCTTGTCTGGCAGCATGCAGTCTCTGCCAACGGCAGAGTCTGTGGACTGCGACTGCTATTTGACAGCATTTGTTAACATATTAATGACAAGAAAAGGCTTCTTGGCATAAATATCTCGTCCTTCAGTCTTTCATTCTGAAACAAAGGGTTGTCTCCATGAGGGAATGTAAAACAGGCCAGGCAGAGCCAGTCTCTCCTGGAGAGGACCTTCAATTCCAACATTGCCTTCAATGGGGCCCCCAATTCCAGCATTGCCTTCATGCATGGGCTTTAAGAGGTGGGTGCTTTTCTGTGCCTCAAGCCCAAAGTCACACATCTGACTAGAAAGGACAGTAACCTGCACAGATCTTGAAAGGGACATCATTGTCAGGACACACCAGGAAAGATGGTGTGCCAAGCTCAAGGTAACTAATTTGGGTTGGTGAGATGGCTCAGCAGTTAAGAGCACTTCCAGAGGTCATGAGTTCAAATCCCAGCAACCACATGGTGGCTCACAACCATCCATAATGAAATCTGATGCCCTTTTATGGGGTGTCTGAAGACAACTACAGTGTACTTACATATAATAGATAGATAGATAGATAGATAGATAGATAGATAGATAGATAGATAGATAAAGTGAGAAGGGCCGGACCAAGAGGGAGAAGGGAAGGGGAAAAACTAATTAAGGTGAGCTGAAAAACTGGAAGCTACTTCCAAGGGTAGAGAAGGGGCGACAGATGTAGTGCATGTGGCAGAATGCTTATCTAGTAAGCATGAAGCCCTGGGGTTTAAGTCCCAGCATTTCATAAACCAGGTGTGTGTCATCCTAGACCATGGGATCAGAAGTTCTTTTTGTCTACATAGGAAGTTCAATATCAGTCTGAGCTATATGAGAGCCTGTTGCTAATTTACATATCAGGCAAGAAGGCTACCAGGAATCCACATAAGGAATGTAACACACTGGCTCGTACAGCAAGGCCACCTCCAAGGAAAGACCAGATTGAGAAAGGAGAATGCCCTGTAGATATGGTTATGTTGAGATGACTGGAGGGACACAACTGGCCCGGCAGGATTCTACCAGGAAGGAGATGGGGAAACTCATGTCCTGGCCTTGTTGTCTGTCCTTCTGGACTGCGCTCAGAGTTCCTGACATGAACGGGCAGCCAACATCAGGATAGTTCATTCAGATCAGCCTCCTGGCCTGTAAGGAAGGGAATGAAGAGTAGATCTGAGTATTTACAGGTCAAAAACACACACACAAGGCGCTGTCCAGGGCCGGGCATTGCACCCTTCTGGATGCCTTTGTGTCAGCTCTACCATCAACAGGACTCAGTACCCTTTCTCACCAAAGAAAGGACTGGGAGACAGCTCAGTCAATAAAGTACTTGCCTTGCAGGCATAAGGACCTGCGTTTCATACCGACAACCCATATAAAAATGCCTGGCGTGATGACCTATGCTTGCCAGCCCAGTGCTGGGGAGGAAGAGACCGAAGGGTGTCTTGAGTTCACTGACCATCCAGCCAATGAGAGACTGCCTCAAAGTGGGTGAACAGCGAACAGCATCTGATGAGTAACAGCTGAGGTTGTCCTCTGACCTCTACAGGCACTTGTACGTGCATGTGTGCACATGTACACGCATGCACACACACCCACATGAGCACATACATACACATACACACACATCAAAAAGTAGTGTCACACAGACCCTCAGCGGGTCAACATGCCCAGGATAAGAGACTGTAGAGTACTCTAAATGATGTATACATATCACACACACACACACACACACACACACACACACACACACACACGGCTCTTCAAGGAAGAGGGAACAGAAAGATTGTCGGAGTGAGAGATGGGAGATAACACCAGGAGAGCGGTGTTTTCTCAACAGTACAGTTGCACAATGGACGCACAGCAATTGCAGCAGCATGCCTAAGAACTGTGCAAGCCAAAGCCAGACACAGTCCCAGCGTGGGGGAGGGGCGCTAAACCGCACCCCTATCTCACAAGCTCGTGGCATTGGACAGCTGCTGAGAGGGAATGAATTGGGTTTCTTTAATTGTGTGACCCCTGGTAGACTAACCACAGCTAGCGCAGGCTCCACTGCCAAGAGTAGGGTGCCCTATGCAAACTAACTCAGGAGGATTGGGAGTATAACTTGATCAAGCAGGTAGAGAGGTGATGATGACCAGGGTGGATCTGGAAGGAGTTTGGAGCAGGGATGAATGCAATCAAAATCCATTGTATGGAATTCTCTCCAAAAATTAATACAAATATTTCTAAGTAGGGTCATCAAATAAGTCCTTATGTCTTTGTTTAATCTATAAAAAAAAAGGGGGGGGAGAAAAAATGTGACTGAACCACTTTAAGTCTTGCAACCAAATTCTAGGATGAACAAATTAGCTCACAACACTCCATGTCGCTTAGACTACCACTGATGGGCGCATCTCCCTCCTCGGAACGTGGTGGGTTATCTTAGGACAACATGGCTTTACTCACTCATAGTCTTCATGTGAATTTCTATAGAATGGACACCTTACCTAAGGAACGACATGAATGCTGGGTCGTCTTTGGGTGGTGGCTCTAGGAAGCATGGGTAGAGTAGGAGAAAGAGACCAGAGCTGGAGGAACTCAGGAAAGACTACATGAAGCCAACCACAACTGTGGCAACTGACACTTAAGGCACCAATGCCTTCCAAAGCTGAGCTGTTTCAGACTGGCTGGTGCGGAGAGCAATATTTATAGTTGTGTTTCTATTGTATTTTGAAATATGTATTTATATTAAGAATATTATGCTGAATATATTAAATATGTATATGTCCATATATCAGTCATTAGCCAGGAGATACTAAATGCAGAAGCTCACTATTTCTCAGAGGCTTTGGGGATGCTGAGAAGGTTCAGTGGGTAAAGTCACTTGCTGTTAAGCCTGGTTGACCTGAGTTCAATGCCCAGAACCTATGTGGTGCAAGGAGAGAACTGACTTCCACCAGCTGTCCTCTGACATCTACATGCTGGAGCATGTGTGTGCATACATACACACACACATACACACACACACATACATACACACACATACATACATACACATACATATATGCACACATACATATACACATACATACATACACATGCATACACATACATATACATACACGCATACATAAACATTCACACATACATACATATACACATACATACATATACACATACATACATATACACACACATACACACATACATACACACATATACATACACACATACACACACATACACACACATACATACACACACATACATACATACACACATACATACACACACATACATACACACACATACATACACACATACATACACACACATACATACACACATGCACACACACATACACACAAATGTGCATATGTTTATATGTTTATATAAACCTTAAGAATTGAGTTTCAGAGGCTTCTGACTTCAGGGACCAAGGCGTCCTTAGGTAGTGGGCGTCAATGTCACTTTCACACAGGATGTGTTTAATCAGCTGTAATAAGACGTAGCTACACACATAACTGACAAGAAAGGAAAGGAAGTCTAGTCATGGTGGCACACACCTGTCACCTCAACCCCTAGGAACAAAAGTTGCAGGCTAGCCTGGAGTACATAGAGACCCTGTGTAACCACTGCTACCATCTTCATGAGAGCAGTTATAACTGGTGACATGCCATCTTGAATATCAGAAGAGATCCTCAGGACTGGGCTTCCTGACACCTGCTCATAGGAAGAGGCCATGTACACTCATTAGAGTGTACAGTATACAGAGTGTAGAAGTTCACTGAAGGAGACTAGTAGCCCATCTATTCAACTATGGAAGTAAACAGCCATGTAGAGGGTAAGACTTTCTGATGTTGCAGTTTGTGGGTAACATATGCTCCTGTAAGTAACCCCTAACCTATGCTGTGTACGTACGGACCCCTCATCCTGCGTGAGTGTGCCTGCATGCATTCATAATGCATGTGTTTGTGTTTGTTTATGTGTATGTGCATACATGCATGTATTTGTGTGTGTGTATGTGTGCGTGTGTCTATGCTCACAGATCCTTTGACTCAGGAGGGAAGAGACACCACACAAGTCCATGTAATGAAACAGCAGTGTGAGTTAGGAGGCAGAGAGAAATGGAGAAATGTACAAAAGGCTCTGCTAGGGCAGGGTAGAAACAGGTCCTGGCGACTCAGAGCCATCCCTGCTTGTCATTCTCTGGCTCCAGAGCTTAGGACAGGAGTAGAGATCCAGAGGAAGACTCCAGTGAAGAAGAGCTATGAATAGTTTCTTGGTGGCACAGGCATAGGCCTATAATCCCTAAAGGCCTCAGTTCAAAGCCTGACTAGGAACTTAGTGAGACTATCTCAAAGTAAAAAGTATAAAGAATGCTGGATATAGCTCAGTAGTAGAGCCGCTGCCTAGAATCCCCCAGTGAGGGGCTGGGGTGTGGCTCAGTGGTAGAGCCCCTGCCTAGAATCCCCTAATGAAGGGCTAGGGCATGGTTCACTCACTGGGGGATTCTAGACAGGTCCTCTACCACTAATGTGTATTTCCCAGGGCAAAGGCAGGGGAATCACAGTGTATACTGGGGTCTGTATCCTGCCCACCTGTGGGACATGGTCAGACTTTGGCTCGGGTAGGTACAGTGGGCATCCCTGATTAAGCAGCAGCATGCATTCCAGAACGACGAAGAATATGTTCCTGGCTGAGTGTGGTGTTGCCAGGAGTGGGCACCAGAGCCTCCTCTTTTGTAGCCAGTTCTCTGAACAGCTGGGCACACAGTTTTCCCAGTGCCAGGCTGGCTTGGAAGACACTACCCACTGGCTTTTCAGGACAAGCTCTCTTCTGCCAAACAAACACTATGTGCTCTGCTTTCTCTAAGGCCATTTGGGAAATGTGTGGGTCTCTGGCTAGGGATAAATAGAAAGGGGTGAATAAAGGACCCTGATGGTGGAGAAGGGGTGGATAACGCAGAACAGGGGCCTGGAAGTGGGCAGATCCATCTAGATGGGAAGGCCCTCATGTCAGCAGCAGCTTCCTCCTCTTCCCCTACCCCTATCCTCCTTGTCTTCTTTTCCTCTTCTCCTCCTCTTCTCACCATCCTTCATCTTCATCCCCTCCTTCCCTGCTCTTCTTCTTCCCCTTCTCCCCTCCTCCCTTCTTTCTTTCTCATCCTCTTCTCTGTCATTTCTCTCTCCTCCTGTATTATACCCTTCCTCCCCTCTTCTCCCTCCTCCCCTGTCTCTTCTGTCCCTTCTCCTCTATCTGCTTTATCTTTTTTAATTTATGGTGCTGCTGTTGGAACCAGAGCCTTGGACATGCCAGGCAAGCACATACCACAGAAGTATACCTATACCCTCAGCTGACTGTCTCATTGGCTTAGACACACACACACACACACTCCACTTTGAAAGGTGAGCTCCTACAGAGGCTTCCAACACAAAAATTATACTAACAAGGCAATTCGTTTTTCTATCCCAATTCCATCCTCCCAAAGCCATGGGTTTTCCTTTAGTAACCTCAGACCATGACTGCAGCTGAAGTGCTCAGCCACACTGAGCAAGAGAAAGCCAGCGCCTCTCAGAAGGGAAGGCATGAAGCAGCAGAGGGAGGCGCGGGAAAGGGGTCTATTTCTGGAACATCTGTGGAATTACTGGAGGGCTTATTTACTTATTTATTATCTGCTGTGTGCGTGGTAGCGTGCCTCGTGTATGATTGTTCACACATGTGTATGCATGCACACGTGTATACATGTATACACGGGAGGCCATCCGTCCCAGTCAAGCGTCTTCCTCCATCGCTCCACTTTTTATTTACTGAAGCAGTCTCATTGAACCAGGAGCTTGCTAGTTCAGCTGCTCTAGTTAGCCAGGGGTCCATCGTCTCCATCCCTCAAGCATTAGCATGACAGGTCATAGTGACCAGCGGCTTTTATGTCGGGTGCTGGAGATCTGAACTGCAGCCCTGACGACACTTGCAGAGCAAGCTCTTTTTCCAGCCTGATTGATCGATTGGTTGGTTGGTTGGTTTGATTCTGTTATTTTTTTTTCCAATACTGAGAACTGTAGAGAGCCTTATTCAGACTGATCTTGAAAAATGCTATATAGCCCAGGCTAGCCTGAATTTCCAAATAGCCCAGGCTAGCCTGAATTTCCAAATTCTCCTTTCTCAGCCCCCTGAGTGCCAGGATCATAGCTGTACACTCCACACTGGCCTTGGGAGCATCTCTGAGAGAACTGTCAGTGACTCTCTCATCTCTGGATGGATCCCTTTCTGGGATCCTTCCCCCACCCCTTCTGGAAATAAGATTTCTCCAGGTTCCCAAGACCTCAGTCCCCAAGGAACCAGCCAGGTCTCTGCTTCCAGAGAGCCTGGCAAAGGACATTTTTGGCTCAGCCTCCCCCTGCCTCCAGCACAGCATTGCGCAGAAATGCATAAAGCCCAGGACAGTTGCAAATGCCTCTCTTCATTATGATTTTTTTTCCTAGAGCTTGCTAATTAAATCATTAAAATTTTATCTTCACTTAACCATGGATAAAGAGCATTTGAAACATTTAATTAGTATGCTGCAAGAGAGCTACATAGAATCCTTGCGAGTTAGACCTGTTAGGGAAGGGAAGTGGATGATGTGCAGGAGGGAGAGCAAGGCAGCGGGATGCTTTCGATACAAAGGAATCTCTAACTGCTTTTCTGCTTTTGATAAGAGCTGGGAATCAAATCCAAAGGTGTGTGTGTGTGTGTGTGTGTGTGTGTGTGATGAGAGAGAGGAGAGAGAGAGAGAGAGAGAGAGAGAGAGAGAAGAGAGAGAGAGAGAGAGAGAGAAGAGAGAGAGAGAGAGAAAGACAGAGAAAGACAGAGATACAGAAAGACAGAAACAGAGAGAGAAACAGAAACAGAGAAAAAGACCGAGACAGAGTCAGAGGGCGAGGGAAGGAGAGAGAGACAAGACCTGAGAGCAGACAGAACGCACTGGAGTTTCAGTGCTTTTGGCTCAGCCTCTAAATACCATTTCTGATTGTGCATAACTTTATGTGCACCTTTCTGCATTCTCGGGCTGTCTCCTGCCTGACCAGCAAAATAAAATGTTGTGGAATAAGAGTGAAGTAGTACAATGCCAGGCCAGGCTAATATTCAACAGGTTAGTGGGAAAGCCCTTCAGTCCTACTGTCCTGTCCCCACGTCTGAAAAATCTCTAAGCTGCTTGCTTCCTCCCTTCCTTCCTTCCTTCCTTCTTTCCGAGACAGTTTGCAAACTTAGCTAGTTTGATCTCTCAGCCTTTCTATCTCAGCCTTTCTGTAGCACAGGCTAGCCTCAAACTGACAACCCTTCTAACTCAGTCTCGGGGTGCTGGGGTTATAGATATCAACCACCACACACAGCTCTCGCTAAACATTTCCCACGACTTCACATAAGCCCACGACGACCTCGCAGTTATCACCAGAGTCTCTCCAGCCAGGATCAGGCTTTGGGACTGTTACCCTTCCAGGGCTACAGTTACACGGGGCAGCAGGCATTTGTTTTCTTGAAGTTCCAGAGGCCAGGAGTGAGGTCCACCACCATCCTCCCTCAGGCCACCCTGGCTTCTTCCAGTTCCCAACAGCCTCTGGCTTCCCTTGTTTGTGTCTGAATCAGTGTGCATCCATGTATGTTGTCTTCTCTGCATTTGTCTCTGGGTCTGTCCCATCATACACACATACAGTCATGTTGGATCAGTGCTGTCTGTCCTCGGGACTCCACCTTAATTTAATCGCCTCAGCAAAGACCCATTTCTTCCAATACAGCTAAGTCTCCAGCTGCTGGAAGTCTTCTCCAATATACCTCCTCAGGGGACAACCATACACCTAGAACAATACCCCTAGGGGATTTGGAAGGTTGTCTGAGGCCACACAGTTGGCTTATGAGTCATTTTACTCCTTGCTAAGTTCTAGGAGGCCAGCCAAAGGGGAAGAGGCTAGGAAAGGACAGAGGCAGCTGGGCACCCAGCCTTGCTTCTTCATCTGGCTAAGCATCTAGCAGCCTTGGTCCAGAGACAATGGCTTCTAACGTTTTGAGTGTGTACTTGGTACAAATTCAGGAGTCAGGCAGGTCCCGGGATACAGGCCTGGGGATGCTGAAGCACAAAGATCAAAGCTAAGACAGGCCACATACAGGGAGTACAAGGCCAGCTCTGGCAATTCAGCGAGACCGGTTCAAGATGTAAAGGAGAAGCTGGGCAGATGACTCAAGTTAAGGGCACTTGTAGTTCTTTTAGAGTATCCACCTTTAGTTCCCAGCTACCACATCAGGTGACTCACAACCAATTGGATCTGCAGTCCAGGGTGATCTGATGACACTCCTTTCTGGTGTTCATGAGCAAGCATCTGCACACATGTGGCAGACACCTACACACACACACACACAAGCATACATAAAATAAAATTAATCTTTTTAATGTAAAAAGAAACTGAGGGCAAGAATCAGTGGTAGAGCTCCTGCATAGAGTCCCCTGTGAGGGGTTGGGGTGTGGCTCAGTGGGAGAGCTCCTGCCTAGAGTCCCCAGTGAGAGACTGGGTGTGGCTCAGTGGTAGAGGCCCTGCCTAGAATCCCCCAGTGAGGGGCTGGGGTGTGGCTCAGTGGTAGAGCCCTGCCTAGAATCTCCCAGTGAGGGGCTGGGGTGTGGCTCAGTGGTAGAGCCCCTGCCTAGAATCCCCCAGTGAGGGTCTGGGGTGTGGCTCAGTGGTAGAGCCCCTGCCTAGAATCCCCCAGTGAGGGCTGGGGTGTGACTCAGTGGTAGTCTCTGCCTAGAATCCCCCAGTGAGGGGCTGGAAGTATGGCTCAGCAGACAGGAGTGTCCCCACCATTTGAAAAGGTCCTTGGGTTCCACTGTCAGTACCGAAAAAGTTAAAGAGTGAGTGAATTTGTGGGCACATGTGGAGAGTCAGACACCCTTCGGCACCCTGGAACTGGAATGTTCACCAACGTTTCTGCAGGAGGAGATTAGACGAGGGAAGGATCTCCCCCATTAAACACAGTAATTATTCAAATCCTTTGAGGCAACCTGCAGGAAAGAGTATGTAAAACATTAAAGGGAACTTCTGGTGGGAACCACTATTATTCTGTCAAGTTGTGGCAAACACACTCATAGAACACCATGATAGGAGGCTGTATGGAAAGCAGTGGTGACAGCTATTAACCTGATCTGTTTGTTAGGAGATAATGAGAGTGTGCAAGTCTTTGATTTCTGCTAACTGCTTTGGGAGTTTAACCCTTTACTGGGAACCACCACTGCAGGCTGGAAGGTGTCTTCTGATGGCAAAGGTCTCAGCAAGCTCCCCTGTATGAGCCAAGCAGGACTTTGGATGTTTTGATAATAGACTCAAATCTAATAAGGTTTGAGTGAGTGACTTTACTGTTTTCAAAAGAACTGGGAGAAGCCAGTAGCAAGCTGGAAGGAGAGGGAGGTATCTGACTGCTGTAAAGAATAGGGGTGCAACCCCAACCCTACCATTGTTACCACAAGTCTGCCATTTGGTCCTAGTTGGTGGAGAGAGACACTGGGAAATGCTCTTCCACCCACACAGAGCAAAGAAAAGCTTATGCGTCTTTTCCAAAGAGTAAAAGAGATGCTTGTGCCCAACTGTCTTGGTTAAGTTCTTATGCTACGATGAGTGTGGCTGTGTGGCACTGATGGTTGGTTTTAGTTGTCAGTTTTGACAACCTAAAGTCACCTGGGAAGAGACTCTCAATGGCTGTTAGTTAATCCAGCCCACTGTGGGCAGCACCATTCCCTAATTCAGAGCTGGACTGTAGGAGAGTAGAGAAAGTGAGCAGAGCACTTGGCACTCATGCCCTCATTTCTCTCTGTTCTTAGCTGGGGATCTGAGGGGACCAACTGCTTCCAGTTCCTGTTGCCTTCACTTCCCCATAAGAATTGGCCATCACCTAGAGTTGTGAGCTAAAATGAATCCTTTCTCCCTCAAGTTTCTTTTTGTTGGAATATTTTACCACAGCAACGAAAATGAAACCAGAGGGCAAGCTGTTCTTTCTTCTTTCCTTATTTACCTGAAACATTCTAGTAAGCAGAAGCAGAAAGGTGTTTGTTAAGTGTGAATTCTCTATGATTCCTTACTGCTATCTGAAACTTTTTGGTGTCCTGCGGGATCAGAGGTGATCAGGATTTGCTGAGAGCTCCTAAATGGTTCTGAGTTATTCCAAATTGCCTTCTCAATCCTCCATCTCCTCCTTGGTAACCTGCCCTGTTCACCAAATAGGAGCCTGTGTGCTTGACAGGTGACCAGGCCTTTCATGTGCTGCTTAGGAGATAGTGCCCTTGATGTGATCACTAGCACTGTGTATTAACACATGTCAAATGATCATGGCTTACCTCGTGAGATGTGGCATTAAAATAATAAAAATTAACCCTGTGTGATGGTGCACACCTGTAATTCCAGCATTCAGAAGGCTGAGGCAGGAGGATCACAAGACCATGTTAGAATATACAGTAAGGTTCTATTTCAGAAACAAAAAAAGGGGCTAAAGAAGTGGGTCATTGAGTCAGAGCTCTTGATGCATAAACATGAGGACCTGTGTTCAAAACCCCAGCACCCGTGTAAAAAGTTGGGTGTGGCCAAATAAACACCTGCACTAAATAAATACTCTGGCAGGATGGAATGTGGAGACAGGAGGATTTCTGGGGGTTGCTGGCTGCCACCCTAGCTCCTAGTACAGTGAGAGGCATTGTTTCAAGGAATACGATGAAGAGTGATTGGCAGGATTCACAGTATCCAACTCTGGCCTCCACACATGCAGGAGTAACAAATATACCATACACACATACATATACACACACAAATATCAACATTTGCATGAACACACACACACACATAAACACATACATACACATCAGCTCCTATACATACAGGCACACACACAAACACACAAACACACAAACACACAACACATACACATACCTCACAGACACCCAGAAATATGTATACATATATACACACATAAATATATACACATCTACCACATACATACACAGAGAGACATATGTAGATACATACTTCATACACAGAGAAACATATATACACACATATATAAATATATATACATACATAAACACACAATATGCCAAATACATATAGTTACATACATCATACAGACATACAAACTCACATATCTACACACACATACACAAATCCCCACAAATAATAATATATAAATAATTGTTAACAGAAATGGCAACAGTCTTGCAATTGCTTAGAGACAGTTTCAGGGCACAGGTGGATTCACTTCTCAGGCCTGACCTGGAAACCTCCACAGCGGCCATGTCCAACCCCAGCTGCAGGCGGTCTGCTCGTGATGTGTTTCTAAGCAAAGCTTCTCTCCTGGCTGAGTTATCACCACAGCTCACTGGTCACAGCCTCGTTTACTGCTGAACCGAAAGCAACAGGTTCAAACTGGAGCCTAAAGGCCAGACAGCTATGATAAAGAACCAACTACTCCGCTTACCAAGAATCCATCACTAGCCCTCCAAAACCAGGAAGTTCATACTAGAACAAGCAAGCTGAACAGTTCCCTCTGAAATGCTCGCCTGCATCACTAAGAGAAGGGAGGCCTACCCACCCTCGGTCCTCACACAGACGATCCTGAACCCTTGAAGGGGGCTCCTGTGTCCTTGAGTTACTCTCAATCCTCTCCTACAGGTAAAGGAAAGAGTTCTGTTACCTCAGGGAGACCTCACTTGCCTCTTGTTGAGGCAGTTTGAAATGAGATACACAAAGCTGGGGCATAGCTCAGCTAGTGGGGTGCTTGCCTAGCATGGGGGAGCCCTAGGTTCCATTCCCATCATCACATACACCATGCAGGTGATGTGTGCCGGTGATCCCAGCACTTCAGAGGTGGACGCAGACGGATCAGAAATTCAAAAGTTATCCCTGGCTATATACTGAGCTTGAGGGCAGCCTGAGTGACAGGAGTCCCTGGCTCAAAACAAGAGCAAACCGAGGATCTGCTAAGATGGCTCAGAAGGCAAAGGTGCTTGCTACTAAGCTCAGAAGTCATTCCTTCGGATATTATTGGTGTGTCCGTGGGCATATTAGGGTGTGTACCACTGCCTGCCTTCTTATGCGTGTACTTGGATCTGAACTCATGTCCTCAAGCTTGCAAGCTAAGCACTTTACCACCTGTGCCATCCCCTCTGCCCTGGTCTGGTATCCTAATGACCTCTAATAGTTCAACTTCCAGATCCCCTTGCAAAGAAAGAATCCAGAGATAAGAAAGTAAACTTGGGTGAGACACCAAGTCAATATTACCTCGTAGAATCTTCTTATCAACACATCCTGTAGAAACGTACACACCCGTCTGTCTTAACTTGCACACTGTCTCAATCACTGTGCTATACTGCCCCCTAGGGGAGCCCTGGGTGGCAATGGTGACCTTCCAAAGATGGAGAGAGGAGTCCTGATCTCCCACAGAGCTCTCATCCAGCTTCAACAATTTCCAAACACAGCCAATGTTCAGATTTATGTTTCCTATACCCATGCCAGGGCATCTCTTGAGCCTTTAAAAGCACATCCTGGCATTCCATCACTTGACCTAAAGCCATCTTTCCAAATAAGCACAATCCACCATTAAAGCTAAAATTAGTCACAGCTCCAGACTATCTTCAAAGATAGTCCTCCTATGCACCTGTGCAGCACCGGGAACAGAATCCAGGGCCTTTATGTACTGAGTCCCTCACTGGGGGATTCTAGGCAGGGGCTCTACCACTGAGCCACACCCCAGCCCCTCACTGGGGGATTCTAGGCAGGGGCTCTACCACTGAGCCACACCCCAGCCCCTCACTGGGGGATTCTAGGCAGGGGCTCTACCACTGAGCCACACCCCAGCCCCTCACTGGGGGATTCTAGGCAGGGGCTCTACCACTGAACCACACCCCAGCCCCTCACTGGGGGATTCTAGGCAGGGGCTCTACCACTGAGCCACACCCCAGCCCCTCACTGGGGGATTCTAGGCAGGGGCTCTACCACTGAGCCACACCCCAGCCCTCACTGGGGATTCTAGGCAGAGGCTCTACCACTGAACCACACCCCAGCCCCTCACTGGGGATTCTAGGCAGTGGCTCTACCACTGAGCCACACTCCAGCCCCTCACTGGGGGATTCTAGGCAGGTGCTCTGCCACTGAACCACATCCCAGCCCCTCACTGGGGGATTCTAGGCAGGTGCTCTACAGATGAAATACATCTCCAACCTTCTCTGTCTTAAAGATGCTGAATTGTTTTGCATGGACCAACTCCCCCAACATTAGAATAACTAGTTTTGGCAGGGTCTGCTTATCAAACTGTAGGCTATGGGACAGACTCCCCTAGTATCCTGCCTAGTCATCCACGATATGTTCAGATATCCATGCGTGATTCATGGGCAAGGCACAGAAAGGCTCACCAGCCAGGTGAGAAAGCACTGGGATCTCTCTGTTTCAAGACTGGGACATCCATGTCCCATGGTGGAAACATTACTGACTCGGTGATGATTGATGCAGAAGCTATAGCAAAACCTCACAATGCACATGCATCACACACATACACACATTCATATGTGTGTAAACTACTGTCCACAAGGAAAAATAGCTTCCAGGCACTTGACCCCTCTCTTGTGTCATTCATAATCGGCCAGGTCCTCCAGCCTGACGGACTAGACTCTAGATTCTTTCTTATAATTGAAAATTTTAAAATTTCGTATATATCTGTGTGTGGTGTGTGTTTATGAACACATGTGTGCATGTGCCTCGGTGGATTTCTTGCCCATATATAACAGGTAGAGGCCACGGGTTGATGTCTTGTGTCTCTGTCGCTTTCCATATTGTTTGTCGGGACAGTCTCTCACTGACCCTGACACTTCTCTGGCACATCAGCTAAGCTGGCCATCCAGGGAGTCCCCCTGCCTCTACCTCCTCAGAGCTGAGATTTTAGACTTTTAGCCACCACCCCCCACCCCCGTCTGACTTTTGTATTGAGATGCTGGAGATGCAGGCTCAGGCCCTTGTGCTAGTGCACGGAGCAGTTTCCCACTCGGCCATCTCACCAGCCCCGTGGGTGGAACTCTCTAAGGCAGATCTAACGTAATCCTACCAGATCCTGTTTATTTGTTCAATTCCTGTTCGGGGCTGAATATGAGAGGCAAATTGTTTATACCCAAAAAGAAAGAAAGGAAGAAAATGGAGAGAAAGAGAGAAGAAAGGCAACCAATCTCTTCTTTATGGCGGTTTTTCCTGGTTTTTGCCAGTCTCAATAAAAGATTAATAATAATAAATAAGATTCTTATTTTATTTTCACAGGGAAAAGTTCATTTCTGTTCTGCCACCGAGAGAAGGTGTTACTGATTTATTTAAAATAGTTATATCAGATTACAGCATTGAGATAGACCCACGTGCTTTAGCGTTAGCATGAGTGATGGCACGTGAGGAGCCCACATAGTTTGTTTCTGAGCATAAAGTTAGAGCCGGCTGTGCCCACCAGCGTCCAGCGTCCCGAGCTCCCCTAATGACAGGCACCTGCAGATGAAGGGCTTTCTGCTGAAAGTTGGCATTTCAGTTCATTCCTGCCGTAATTGGCATGGTAACGCATGCGACTGTGCTTCAGATGGAAATGCAGGACACACAATAGCTTTGGGAAGCTTCCCATTTTCTTCCTGAAACTCAGCAGAGAAATTAGAGATGATGAATGCTGGGCCTCACACCTAGAAAGAGCCAACCTGGAAAGCAGTTGGTTCAATTTCTTACAAAGACTGGGGCGTCAGAAATTCTTCCTGGTAACCCCTGCATTTGCAATGTGAAGTCAGGCACATCAGGAACTCTAGTTCAGCCTTGGCTACAGAATATGTTCAAAGACAGGGTGGGTTTCGTGAGACTTGTCTCAAAACTCAGCCAAGCTAACAAAACAGGGTGGCGTGACATGGGGCTGTGGAGACAGAAGGCTCAGTAGGTAAAGTACTTGCTACACAAACATGAGGACCTGAGTTGGGATCCCCAGAACATGTCAAAGTGGTGGTGTGTACGTGTAATCTCAGTAGCGGGGAAGTGGAGACAGGGGAATACCTGGCTCCCTGCCTAGCTACTCCAGTGTACTTGGAGAATTGAGCTTCTAAGGCAGTGAGAACCTCGGTCTCAGAAAACAAGGTAAACAGTATCTGAGGAATGATGCCTGACGTTAATCCCCTGCTTCCACATCTACACACACACACACACACACACACACACACACACACACACACCAACACAGACGACAAGAGAGATGGGGATAAAGGAGTCGTCATGGACTAAGGTCATACTTTTTGGGTCACATTCAACGTCTTGTCGCTTTTGTCCTGTGTGACCATGGGCAGGTTGGTTAGACTTCTGGATATTGAGATGGAGATGAATAATGGCCCCATTTCGTAGCTGTTTGTATTACGAATACTAATTACATTCCCCAAAACTGCTCGGAGGAGTGTCTGTACATAAGACACTAAGGAACTCTGCCCCTAGTTAATTCTGATTGGTAAATAAAGATGCCGGTAGCCAATGGCCGTGCAGGGCAGACAGGGGCGGGACTTGAGAATTTTTCTGGCTTGGGTAGGAGAGAGGAAAGGAAGAAGGAGATCCGCATGCCAGGAGAGTGAGAAGGAGGAAGAAATCCGCCACGCCTGAGGAGAGTGCAGGACTGAGAGGGCTGGTAGCATATGAAGGAGCCAGGGAGAGCTGCCCAAGCGACTGCCCGACTGGGTCCAGAGCAGCCAAGATAGAATATAGGATTTAGTAAGTAATAACTCGGGATTATCAGCGGGAGGAGGATTAACTGCATGGAGGTTAGGAAGTGGCCACCCATCGAGCTGATTAACACACTTCAAAAATATAGAGACTGTGTGTGTGTTTATCTTTCATTTAGGAACGCTAAACATCGGGCGATTAAGAGGAACCCGCCGCTGGGTTTTTTTTTTTTTTTTTTTTTTTTTTTTTTTTGGTTTTTCGGACAGGGTTTCTCTGTGTAGCCCTGGCTGTCCTGGAACTCACTCTGTAGACCAGGCTGGCCTCGAACTCAGAAATCCACCTGCCTCTGCCTCTCCCAAGTGCTGGGATTAAAGGCGTGCGCCACCACCGCCCGGCAACCGCTGGGATTTATATCTAAAAATATTGCTACAAACCATTTTCACTGAAACACACAAGAGGCTCCATCCGTGTGCACCTGACCATGCAACTCCAAGTTCCTGGCCCCCCTCAGACCATTACATGTTACTGACCCTAAACCTGCCCCTACCAATCACCTGAATTTCAACCTCCAGCCTTAGTTCTTTTGTGTGTGGCTGGAAGGTGTCCATGTGCACATGCATGTGCCTCTCTCTGGAGGCCAAAGGTCAACCCCAGATGCCATTCCTCATGACACCATTCACCTGTATTCTGAAGCAGTGTCCTGCTGGCCAGCCAGGCTCCAAGACCCCGCCCTTCACTTCCACCCCAGTGCTGGGTGTTTTAGTGTCAAACCACATGCTTGCCTTTTTATCATGCCTTCTAGATTGAACTCTGGTCCTCTGGAAGAGCAGCAAGTAAGTGCTCTTGTGTTGCTGAGCCAACTCCTCACCCCTGATTTTAGTTCTTGATGATTGTTGTTGCCTATTCTAATTCTAGTTGCCGCTGGCTTCTGACATCAACCAGCCCATAATATCTTTCTCTCACCTTAATACGAACCTTTTCTTCCCAAGGTTACTGTGTGGGAGACATGGGTCATGACCCACAGGGTCACATATCAGATACCCTGTATGTCAGATGTTTACATTATGATTCAAAAAGTAGCAAAATTACAATTATGAAGTAGCAATAACGTAATCTTATGGCTGGGGGGTCACCACAACATGAGGAACTGTATTTAAAAAATGATGGCTTCAACTTACAGACAAAGGAGTCCTTGACACCTCATTCCCCAAAGACCAATCACTTTAAAAGTCACACTGTTCTGCCAATCATATTGTGCCTAGTCACTGTTTCTCTAGTCCACCCCTTAAACTGTATAAAAACTGCTCCAGCTTTGGCTTTGGGGTTCCTCTTGCCTGTGTGCGAGGGAACCCCAGTGTACTGGTTATTATCAATAAACCTCATGTTTTTTGCAGCAAAAAAAAAAAAAAAAAAAAAAAGATGGCTTCAGAACTTTTCTTATTTTGCTAAAGATTCTTGCAATATAACCAAGGCTGGCCTTAAACTCAGGATCTTTCTGCCTCTGCCAATGAGGTATTGGGATTATAGTGTACCACTGCGTTGTTAGATGCAGTGCTCTTTGATGTGTGTTGAGTTATTAAATATTCATGAGTCTTGCTGTTGTCCCCCATTTTGTGACTGGTAAAAGAGAGAGTTGGGTCAGGGCATCTCGAAAGATAAGCAGACAGTTCACAAAAGAACATAAAAATTGTGTAGCAAGTTTGGCAGGGAGAGGCTCAACCATGCTGAGCAGACTGGGAAGTGGGAATGATGTTGATCATGGGATGATCATCTATCATTATTAGATAGTAAATGATTATAAGGGCTGATACCTTCTAGCACTAGCCAGAGTGTGGGAAGCCAGATTCTCGTCATCTGGTTCTTGGGTGTGAGTTGTTGTGACCTTTAGCCAAATTAACCTTTAAAGCTATCTACTGAAATTTTAAATGTGTATCTTTGAACAATCACACCCCACTGCAGACCATCTTACCTGTACTAATTAAATTCAAGGATACACAGCATGCTCGAATGGGAGCTGTTTACTGTATATATTGCTACAATCTGTGGGATTGGGAGAAAGGGGTTCTTACAGCTCAGTAGAAATTTGACTAGAAATCATAAAAGGTGTCAATAATGTTTTAGGGTCGTTTATTGTGGGGGTGGTGGATAGAAAAAAAAACAAGCTTTCCTCAGGAGACTAAGCAGCAGGACTCATTCTGGACTCAATCATTGACATTTTGATTCATCCATGCTATGAAATACTATGTAGCCACTTAAAAGAACAGAGTAAAATTCTGCAGCTCAGAAATAAACCAATCCGAAGGTACCCTTAAAACACCACAGAGACCAAGATTTTAGATTCTGAGAAACTATTATCCATCTTGGTTGTGGTGGTAAGGTTCTCCTAGAGATTAAACCTCAGGCCATGTGCATGCCAACCCAGCCCCTCACTGTGGGATTCTAGGCAAGGTGCTCTACCACTGAGCCACACCCCAGCCCCTCACTGGGGGATTCTAGGCAGGGGCTCTACCACTGAGCCACACCCCAGCCCCTCACTGGGGAATGCTAGGCAGAGGCTCTACCACTGAGCCACACCCCAGCCCCTCACTGGGGAATTCTAGGCAGGGGCTCTACCACTGAGTCACACCCCAGCCTCACTGGGGGATTCTAGGCAGGGGTCTACCACTGAGCCACACCCCAGCCCCTCACTGGGGATTCTAGGCAGGGGCTCTACCACTGAGCCACACCCCAGTCCTCAAATTCTGTTTCAACAGGGTTGTATAGCTCTCCTAATATTGTAGCCAGGTGGCCTCGAACCACCTGCTACTGCTCCCAAGTCGGGTCGTGCAAGGACTCCTCAAATTTTCAAGACAGGATCTTTCTTTGAAGCCAAAGCTGGCCTAGACATTATTATTATAAATTATTAACCTCCTGCCTTTGCATCTATATTGCACCTATTAGTGGGAAGATCCCATACTATGTTCCCAGTTCATTCAAAATTCCCAGCAATTTCCTAAAATCACTAAAACTCTCTCTAACATCCGTCTAACAACCCACAAAGTATTTCTTTTTTGCATAACAGAGCATTTAAAACACCAATAACCTAATTATTTAACACTTAATGAACCCACTAGAGGATGTGTGTGTATACACTCCATGTAATGTCTTCCTCCTCCACAGCAATTAGCATACCCTGTAATACAAGCAAATGGGAAAGTGATATGCTGAAGACGGAGAATGAATGCAAAAACCCTGATGTTGCGAGGGAAAGCAAACAAGGGATGTTTCAATAGTGGCAATCTGGGTTGACGCTAACTCTTATTAAGGAGGAGGTGGGCCATGGCGAGCAGTGGGCGTCCCCAGTGGCCCTCCGTGAGAACCTTGCTGCCCCAGGTGGGGATGGTACAATGAGTAAGAAACCTCTCCTGGTGCTGGAGAGATGGCTCAGCAGTTAAGAGCACTGACTGCTCTTTCAGAGGTCCTGAGTTCAACTCCCAGCAACCACATGGTGGCTCACAACCATCTGTAATGGGATCCGATGTCCTCTTCTGGTGTGTCTGAAGACAGCAACAGTGTACTCATATACATTAAAAAAATAATAAAAAATCATTAAAGAAAAAGAAAGCCCCTACCCCCCTTGGAGACCACATGGCACCCTTAGAGGCTGACTGAGAAATGTCCCCCACGGGCTCCTGTATTTGGATACTGGTCATTGCTGGCAGAGTTGTTTTGGGTGAGGTTAGGCAACCTGTAGGAGGTGCAGCCTTGCTGGAGGAAGCAAATGTAAATAGTTTATAGCCTCAGTCCATTTAGAGTTCACTCTCTCAGCTTCCTGTGTGACAAAACGCAACCACTGGACTTCGTGCTGTCTATTGCTGTACCTCCCTGCCATTAGAGACTCCCCCTCTGGAGCCATAAGCCCAAACAAACTTTTTCTTCCTCACGTCTCTTTAGGTCATGGTGTTTTGTTATAGCAATTAAAAGTAACTACTGCACCCTGAGTTCACACCCCTTCCCAGATAGCTGTCATCCAGCAACCAGCTGATGGACAGGTGTTCTCAGCTTCCTGATCAAATTCATAGCCCAAGCCTCCAAGCATGTATGTCTGTGTAAATGTGGATATGTGGATATGTATATTTGTGTGTGTATGTGTGAATGTCTCTTCATGTGTATTTATTTGTGTATATGTATTTTGCATGTATATTTGCATGTGTATGCATATAATTATGCATATATGTGTATGTGTGTATATATGTGTTTGCATATGTGAATTTTGCATGTATATTTGTGCATATATGTGTGTATATATGTATATTTGTTTGTATGTATATTATGTAAGTTTGTGTGTAGATGTATGTTTGTGTGTGTGTACATTTGTGGTTTTTGTGTGTATGTATATATGTATACACACAAATTGTGTATATAGTATGCATATTTGTGTGTGTTTGTATATGTGTATATATGTGTATGTTTATATATGTATATATATATTGTGTATATGTATTTTGGTTGTGTGTTAGTGTGTGTATATGTATATTTGTGTATATATTTTATGTATATATGTATATTTTGTACATAGTGTGTATATGTATATTTCTGTGTATTTGTTATAAATGTATATTTATGTATGTGTTTGTGTGTATGTGTATATATGTATATTTGAGTGTGTATGTGTGTGTTTGTGGATGTATGTGTTCATATTTGAATGTGTGTTTGTATGTGCATGTATATTTGTGTGTATATGTTTATGTGTGTGTGCACAGTGCATGGATGTGCACATGCTTATGAACAGCACTGGGGTGGGTTTTTTGGTGATGCAGCTGCCTCTTAGTCCTAAATGCTCCTGTCTGTAGTCCCAGCAAACTCACTGGTCCAGAAACTAGATGAACAGTACAGTCTGTTGTCAGCACTCTATCTGAGGTAAATAGACATTCGCTCATGTCTCCCAAAGGAAGTTCTACAACAGTTAGTCACATCAGGGCCAGTCCCAAACCAGAAACAGTTGCAAGGACCCAGAGCACACTAGAATCATTCAAATAAGTCATCCCTGGGTCCTGCAAATATAGCTCAGTGTTTGATACTGATGGCCTGGGATTTGATCTCCAGCACGGGGGGGGGGGGGAGATCCAAACCAAACAGCAAAGCAAATATTCAATGCTCAGCCTTAGGGATCCATTTTCTGAAGTCACACTGAAGGCCCTCCTGACCAGGGTAGGTGCTTCCCAGCATGCCCTGCGATCTTTTCACCTCTCCATCCTGGGGATTTGTGAGCATAATCTTCCTCTGGGGCAATCACATCTGAAAGCACGTCTCACAATCTGCGACAAAACCAAATCTTAAGTGCAATGAAACACAGGCTTGCCTGCCAGGTGGAGTGCTGGCCCAAGGGACACAGGCGATGTGTGGTGTCCCCTCTGGGGTCCACACTGCGGTAGCCAGAAAGAAGAAATACAGGACAGTGAGATGTGGCTGTGGGCTTCACCAAGGAGAGAGACCCAGAGAAGCTGGATCAATGGATTGCATGGGACGGAGTGTGCTGGAAGGGTCATGAGAAGGTGTAGGACAAAATGGCGGGCAGCTTGGAGTCGCGATCACGAGGCAGCAGGCCCAGGCCGGCAGCAGCAGCCTGGGACCTGCGAGGTAGGAGGCTGCCTGGAGGCTTCCGGCGTTCATGGGCCGGAGGTTTGTGCGGCGGCAGCAGGCCAGCAGGCCCCAATGATAACGAGGAAATCCTTGGTTCCAAAAGGGTTTATTGTCATGGCGGATGGTAGATGGATCTGAAGTACCCCCCCCCAAACTCAGGGCAGGCCTGGGTTAAGTAGGGAGGGAGGAAGGGGGAGGTTCTGGGGAGGAATGGTTAATTGGCTCCGCCCTCTGACCTTCATTAGTATGTAAATCCCTAGGGCCTGAGGCCTGTAGTTACACCCTCTACCTGTGTACTTTGGGAGGGGCTGTAATGGCCTACGTGACTGAACAATGTGGTCTATGGAGATTGGACTGCTTGTTAGGACCCTGAGTTCTGGGGACGTAGCCGAACTCCTGCCGTTTTCTCCCTTGGAGTCTCGGGGTTCTAGGCCCATGCCCAGCCAAGAACCAGGATACCCTTATGCAGTCCCACAAGAAGGGAGAGGTTCAAGGGCAGCCTGGGGGCAGGGGGGAGAGGAGGGGCGCGACAAGCTTGCTTCTGGGTGCTTGCACAAGAGAAAATAGGTACAGGAGGTGCTGAGAACAGAAGATATCCGCCTTAAAAGGACTGGTAGGAAGTAAGGTTTCAATGGAGGCAGACAAGCATAGGGACAACTTAGCGACCTGGAACTCACTGACTTCAATGAAATAAACAACCTTTTGGAAACCCCACCTTCACCAAACCTTACACACCCCTCTCTATCCAGGAGTCTATTCTCACTCCAAACTAAAGCTCCTAGAAATTCCTCTTTTGTGGCTAAACACATCTGAAGTGTGTTTTGGAACTGTAGCGGTGGGCCAATACCTTCTGGACTGGTTTCAAGTGCATGTACAGTAAGACAAAACTATCCTGTGGGTGACCTTTTAGGAAAAAAACTCCCTAATTTGCCATCTATTTACGATTGGATGTCCATATGATTAAAATCAGATGCATTGTGGGAAAAGGTATGTACACTGAACAAAGGCCTACATAACCCAAGTCTGTCAATCAAAGCAGAAAACCACCCTCACTCCACCCATAGCAACCAATCCCTTCCGTAAAAGGAAGTCCCGGGACGTCACCAGGGGCGTTGAGCGCATGCTTGCTCAGAGCTCTGTGTTCCCTTACAGCATTATCTATCCTGTATCTTCGCTTTGATTCCGAATAAAATCCTCGCTGCCTCTCTCTTTGAGCACACACTTCTTCAATTCTTTGAACAAGAAGCCAAGTTCCTAGAAACCCCTGTCTAGACAAACCACTGTTAACACTAGTTAAAAGCTGCTGGGAACTTTGGACTTTGTTAGACAAAGAAGGTCCCTAATGAGGGCTAAGCCGAGACAGTGCTGGGCTCAGACAGATGCTAATGAACCTGAGGTGTCTGCACTGCTCGTGTTATGATGCCACTGTGAGCTGCCCCCATCGGTTCATGTGGTTCAACACTTGGTCCCCAGCTGATGGCGCTATATAGGGAATTTAGCAAACAGGAAGCGGGACCTAGCTGGAAGGAGCGGCTCACAGCACGGTTTTGATTGAGGTTATACCTTGGGTCGGCTTTCTGCCCAAACTCTTTGCTTCTTGGTCCAAAGAGATGTGAGGAAGCAGGTGTCTGATTCCTGCAGAGCCAATCCAGCGGTGACTTTCTCTGCCATGATGGACTGCATCCCCTTTATCTGTTTGCCCAAATAAACTCTTCATCTCAGAAGTCGTTCCGTGCCAAGTGTTTTGTCCTAGCGAGGAGAAAAGTAACTAATGCTAACCTAGCTTGGGTTGGCTCCGTGAGCAGACGGAGGAACAGCTGTTGCAGGCAGAGATAGCAGAGCAGACACAGTCTGGAGTCATTAAGGACGCGGCACTAGGTTGGTGTCTGAAATATGTGTGCTTTGGCTAGCAGTGGCAGAACGAGGTCAGCCTCAGAGTCCCTTGACTCTAATCTAGAAACGGGGTGGGTCGGGGAGGGGTCACATAGCTGGAGCAAGGGCAAGGTCAACTTTGAACTTGAGAGTAGATCCGATGTGGGAGCCAAGTACGCCTTGAACACAGTCTGGGGCAGGGTTTAGAAGTCATGTGCTCTTGTCAGCAGGGGCTGTAAACCTTAATTCCCGTCCTCCACAGACCCACTTGCTCCAAAAGTTCCACTTTCTCCAGATTCACAAAACTACGCTGCCACCTGTGGACCCAGTATTCCAACTGTGAGCCTCTGGGGACCGGGTCACACCATCTCCATCACACTGATATACCATCTGCATCTGTATTTCTTCCCTCCATCACTCTCCTTTTCTTTCTCCCTCCCATCCTCTCTCAAAGTGTGTTTGAGCGTGATCCTATGCAGGCGTTAAGAAAACCCTGATGCTAAAGTATTGGGACATAAAAAGAAACACCCGGCTTTACCTCTTTTTTTTTTCTTTTAAAGGCATGATCTCATGAGCCAGGCTGGCCTTGACCTCACAACGTAGCTGAAGATGCCCCTCTGACCTTCTGCCTCCGCTTCCCAAGTCCTGGAATTACAGGTGTGTGACACCACGCTCAGTCTTACACAACATCAGGTTTTGTGCTTACCAGACAAATACTCTACCATCTGAGCGACATGATCACCCCTTAAAATTGTGAGACAAGGCCAGGCTCCTCTCTCAGTCTCCCAAGTGCTGAGATCACGAATGTGCACCGCCATGCCTGGTCCCCATTTTCACTCTCTCATACTTAGAATGAATGAAGAATTCATTTACTCCAGATGAGGTTGGACAGTGGAAATGTCTGGAAGGCCAGAACTTGTCTTTCTCAATTTCTGTCCACCTCTTTTTAAAGCGTCTATTGTATTTTAAAAGGGTATTCATATGTGTATTGTGGAAGTAGTGTATGAATATGCATGAGGGTGTTTTTAGAGGCAGAAGAAGGTATCAGATGCCCTGGAGCTGGAGTTACAGATGGCTGTGAGCTACCCAGTGTGGGGACCAGAAGTCAAACTCCAGTCCTCTGCAAGAGCAGTATACACTCTTAAGTGATGAACCATCTCTCCAGCCCCACAGTGTTCCTTAAGGTACAGCTTCTCACTGGAGCTTGCCTATTGGCTAGTGTGGCCAGCCAGTGAGCCCAGGATCCACCCATCTCTGCATCTCCAACAAAAGGCTAACAGATGAAAACTACCATATGCTCTTTCTATGTGAGTGCTGGGGCTCGAACTCAGGTCCTCACGCTTGCTCAGCAAACACTTTACCACCGCCCCATCCCCCAGCTCTGACTTATTTTGATGCTTAGAGGTAATCATGCCCTTGACCTTGGACATGTTCAACATCCCAACCTCCTGAAACGGGGATCATCTCTCACTCTCCCTCCCAGCCGTGGCGCACGCCTCTGTTCTCTCCTGGTGGGTAAGATGCATGACTCCCTGACACCTGTGCTCAAGCCGATTTTCCTAACCCTATTCTTCTTCCCCAGTCCACGCTGATTTCCTCCGTAAGCAGTTACAGTGCAGAATGGGATCCTTCCTATTCCAGTTACCCTGGGAATAAATTGCTGCCATATTTTTCCCCTCTCAATTTTCCTACCCCGCAGTGCGTGCTCCATCATCTTAAAGATCTCTTTGTTTGACAGTTAAGTGCATTAGCGTAGAGCGGAGTGATATTTCTTCTCTATTGTAATAATTATTTCCTCTTATAATTTCTGAGTTGTATCCGAGTTTGAGTGTTGTTCCCCTAGCCCTTGAACATAAAGATTTCTACCGTCCTCCAATAGTGTGTCAAATGCACAAAAAAGAAAGACATCAGCGAAATGATAAGAATAAAGCCGAGAGTACTGATTAGCTATGCAGGGAGGAAAACTGAGATGTGTAAGAGAAACACTGGTGTATTCAGTTACCAGAAGCTCCCAACAAAGGGAGCACAATGATCAAGGTTTGGGGCAGCTCCTCTCATCTCTAATAATAAAGTAATTCTCTACGGTAGTAGCCCAATTAGGAATCGCAAATGTTTGTTCATCAAAGGATCTGAGAGGCCTATGTAGAAGGTCTCTGAGCACAGCTCGGCATCACCATCGACGTCCCATAGCCCCCAGTGTAGAGAGGAGATGGAGCCACACAGGAGCATTGGGTAAAGTGTCTGCTGCACAAGCACAAGGATCAGAGTTCGAGACCCAGAACCCATGTTAAATACTGAGTGTGGTGGCACATGCCTGTTATCCCAGCATTGGGGAGGTGGAGACAGCAGGATGCCCTCCGGCTCATTAGCCAGATATGAATATGGAATAGCCAATAATGGAAATAGTGAACTCCAGGTTTAAGGGCAATACCTAGTTTCAAATAACAAGGACGGTGGAAGGGACGGCTCAGCATTAAGAGCACATACTGCTCTTGCCTAGGACCCAAGTTTAGTTCCAGCACCTGTATCAGGTGACTCAGAACTGTCTATGATTCCAGCTCTAGAGGATCTAATGCCCCCTCAGGCTTCTGTGGGTACCTGCACTAACATACCTGTGTCCCTATTACACAGGCATGCATGCACACATATAATTAAAAATATAATAAATCTTTAAAATTATTTTCAAATTAAGATGGCAAGTGACTGAGCAGAGAGCAATTGAGAAAAACACCTGGTAGTCTCCACATATGTGCAGACAAACAAACACACACACACACACACACACACACACACACACACACACGCGCGCGCGCGCGCGCGCGCGCGCGCACACACATACCTTGTCCTAAAACTTTGGTTTCTTTCACCGGGAATTACCAAACACACACTTTGTTCTGGTGGCGGCAGACTGCTCGTGGACTTCCTATTTTGTAGGATGAACCAGGAAGTTACTGACAAATGACAAAGTTGACAAGGGACAGTGAACCGGGAGCTACTCAGTGTGGTTCCCACAGCAACCACCTGGATGTCACCTGGTTTGCTATTGGAGGCGTGTGTACTTAGTCTGCCCCATACCTGCAGCATCAGAATCTGCAGAGACTGAGCCAGCAACCATAGACTGGCTCGAGAAGCCTGCTTCTAGAAGCCAGCTTCTGGAGGATATAGTCCAGGCAGCTAGAATGTCACGCAGTGATCATGGCCTAATCTTGGCAAATTACATCTGTAAAGATCCTGTTTCCAAATAAACTCACACCCTAAGGATCAATATTATTGTGGGGAGTGGTTTCAACCCAACATGGAAGGGATGAAGTACCAGGAACCCCAGTCAAAGCCTCTTTGCATTTTGGCTCTTGCCTGAGTCTGTCTGAATGTGTATAAAATATTTGTTTTAGATTTACTTTTATTTTTCAATTATGTGTATGGGGTGTGGTGTACACATGTGAGTACAGTTGCCCACAGATGACAAAAAAGGGTGTTGGATTCTCTAGAGATGAAGTTAGAGGCTGCTGTGAGCCACCCTGTGGGTGCTAGGAACTGAACTCAGGTCCTGCAAGAGCAGTGTATGCTCTTGATTGCAGAACCATCTCTCTAGTTCCTAAAAGTCTTTGCTGAAACATAGTTTCTGAGCTGGGGAGATGGCTCAGCTATCAAATGTTTTCTATGCAAGTGTGAGAATATGAGTTTGAAAGAGAAAGAGAGAGATAGACAGAGAGAGAGTCAGAGAAATGGAGACATAGGGAGAGAGAGAGAGAAACAGAGAGGAGGAGGAGGAAAGAAGGCAGGCAGGAAGAAAGGGAGGCAGGGGCAAGGTTGGGATGGAGGGATGGAGAGGAGGTGGAGGGAGGGAAAGGGGGAGGGAAGGAGGCAGCAGGCAGCAGGCAGGACAGGATCACTTATAATCCAGAGCTACAAGATAGGAGACAGATAAGGACATATCTAGAAACTGGATGGCCAGCTAACCTGACCTATGCAGTGACGTAAGCAGGTACACATGTGTGTTTACACACACACACACACACACACACACACACGCGAGAGGAGAGAGAGAGAGAGAGAGAGAGAGAGAGAGAGAGAGAGAGAGCGAGAGAGGTTCAGCCTTGGGCATCTTCCTCAAATGATTTCTCATGTTCTTTTTTGAGGCAGAGCCTTTCACTGGCCTGGGCCTCCTGTCTCTACCTGTCTAGTGTTAGGCTAACAGGTGTACACTGCCACAGCTGGTTCATACCAGTTTGTGGGGATGTGTGAACTCGGGTCTCCATGCTTGTACAGAAAGCGATTTACTAACAGAGCAACTCCCTGAGGTGCTTTGGTCATGCTGTGTCATCACAGCAATGATAACCCTGACTAGGACAGGTATCACAGAGTCAGCTCCCAGCCTCCCCAGACGGATGCCCCACCTCTGCGCCCGTCTTCGTGTACCCAACACAAAGCCCGTGCACTGGGACTCCCTCATAGGAATCCAGTGAAGACTTGGTTTTTAAAATAAAATGATTCTGAGCCATGCTGCCTTGCGAATACTAACTAGGATGGAACCTATGAAGGTTCCCCAGTTTCTAAATCTGGCAACGAGGGAATAGGGGGATGGGCGACGGGGACAGGGAGAAGGGAGCTATTTTTAATTCCCGGCCAAGAAAAATTTTTTTAAATCCACACTTATATTATGAGTTTCAGCTTGTTCGAACAATGAATTCTGTTTCCGTAATTGTCCTGTCCACAGTTAATGCTGGAGAGGGGAACAGAGACTGGTGGTGATTTCTAATCGAAATCCGCTCTGTTTCCCAGCGGCGGAGTGGAGGTGGGGTTTCCTTCAGTGTCCCAGGAGAACCCCAGAAGGAAGGAGATGGTGACCCGTCCCAGGGTCGAGCCATACGACTCGTAATTAATATTTAACACTGCTTTTAAAACTAAGTGACAGGCTCCTTAATCAGCACATACATTATTTGAGGTCAGGAACAGAAGAAAGGCATATATTGATTGGATTGCATTTACCCCTCGCACCCATTCACACGCCTCTGTGGCTATGGTGATCGATAAGGGCCACGGTGTCCAGATATTTTTAAGGTCTCTCGTGTGCGGCTCTTCAGCCGGTCCACTCTTGCCCCTCGTGGCAGTGGGCCTGCTCTGCCATGCGGGGGTGGGGGGAGGCATGTTGGTAGAAAGCCTCTTGTCTAAGGACAACGAATTTGTCTCCCTTTCTTGTCAGCCCTGCCTCAAGGCAGTACACTGCCTTTAAAGAAGAGGACCACGTGGACCCAGGGTGCGATTTCTCATTGGCTTTTATATATCCAGAATGTTTAAAAACACACAAAAGTACAGAGATTAATAGTACAAGTTCCAGACACGCAAAATGGACAAAAGCCAGATTTTTCACTTTGAGGTTTTTTTTTTTAAATGTAACTATATATGGCTAGCATGGTGGTACAGGCCTGTAATCCCACCACATAAGAGGCCGAGGCATGAGGATTGGAAGCACAAGGCTAGGGCTGGACATGTCGCTCAGTTGGTCCATTGTTATTATTGTATGTATGAGGCTGTGGATTGGATCTCTAGCAACAAAAAGGAAGGAAAGACCAGGCCAGGCAAGGGAGAGAAAGCTTGGGCTACCAAGTGAGTTCCAGCCTGGGCTACAGTGAGTCAAATGGCAGCCTCAGCTACATAGTGACTTCTAAGCCAGCTTGCACTACAGAGCAAGACCCTGTCTCAAGCCCCCTGACCCCCAAACTAAACCTTCCAGATGAGCCCCGTCTGCAGGGTCATTCTCCCTGTGCCCTCTCTTGAGCTGGGGAATGTTTCCTTGGACTGCCTTCCATAAGCCAGCTTTGCCTCCAATAGCCAGTCCAAGCCACGAACAATCTAGAATATTATTGCTGGACTGACCACATTCCTAGACTTTGCCCCATACCTTCACCTTCTGACATTATATTTTGGGGATTAACCACATTGCTACGTGCTGGTCTTGTTTAGATGAGCCAGGTGTTTAAATTTCTCTGTCTGTGTTCTCTTCCCTTTGGCGATGGACATTTAGGGTCTCTGTTCTCAAGGTCATTCTTATCCACAGAGTAAGTTTGAGTCCAACTGGGCTATGTCTCAAGATAAAGAAAAGAAAGATGGGGTTGGGAGATGTATGTAGAAGAAGAAAAGAGAAAGAGAGAAGAGAGAGAGAGAGAGAGAGAGAGAGAGAGAGAATAAGGAAAAGAAAGACAGACTGGATTTGAGGGAATGAGCTGGAGCGGCCAGTGTGGACATTTGTAAGTGGGTTCTTCACAAAACACCAGAACAGCCAAATCCAGCTTACTGAAGTTGGCGCGCCACAGCAATGCCTCAGTTCCACGATCTGTTTCTGGTTCTTTGTAGGTGGCCGAAGAGACGGCGCCGGTTTCCAACATGGCCGGTGCAGCGTCCTGTATAAGCCTACTGCGCATGCGTCAGCCTCAAGCCCCTCCCAAGAGGGCTTATGCTAATGAGGCTCGAGCCCTAGCCAATCACGGGGCTTATGCTAATGAGGTATGACCTCACAGGGCTTATGCTAATGAGGCTCGGCCCTAACCAATCACGGGGCTTATGCTAATGAGGTATTGGCCCTAACCAATCCTGAGAGAACAGGCTGCCTGGCCCGCCCCCTTGGAAGGGTATATAAGCAGTGCATTTCTGCTGCTTGGTGCCCCTTCGATGGATGAAGATTGTGCCTGGAATAAAAGAGCTGTCAGAGAAGAATCCAGGCGTGTAGTGTCTTACTTGCTGGCTAAGAAGGACACGACAGTTTTTCATACACAATTTCACTCTTAGCCCAGACCATCCTGGAACTGACCATGTAGCCCAGGCTGCCCCAAACTCACAACAATCATCCTGCCTCCACTTCCCAAGTGCTGGGAGTATAGGCGTGAGCCACTGTGGCTAACAGTCATGAACACGACTACACGGTTCCCAATACTGAGATTTAGGGTCAACTCATCGATGGTTAACAGATGCACAAGAAAATAGAAGGTGGTATCTATGCACAGTGGAAGTTTATTGAGATACAAAAGAAAATGAAATGATGCCCTATGCCCTTTGTGGGAGAATTGATAGAACTGTAGATAATTGTTAAATGATACGTCAAACTCTAAAAGATGAATAGCTTGTGTGAACACATGTATATATGGAAAGAGAATGGGACCAACATGGAAGACGAAAGGGAGCATCGGATGGGGAGGAGAGGCAAGAGAATGTACTGCAGGGTGTACTAAATACAGTGCCCTGTATGCCTGCGGATAGTATAATAAACCAGCCTCCTATTATAGGTCTGCCATCCTAGCTATTCTGGAGGCTAAAGCAGGGCTGTATTAAATTCCAGGCACCCTGGACTACAGAGGGAGCTAAAGGACAGTCTGAGCAAGACCTAGAATCCCCCAGTGAGGGGCTGGGGTGTGGCTCAGTGGTAGAGCCCCTGCCTAGAATCCCCCAGTGAGGGGCTGGGGTGTGGCTCAGTGGTAGAGCCTCTGCCTAGAATCCCCGAGTGAGGGGCTGGGGTGTGGCTCAGTTGTAGAGCCCCTGCCTAGAATCCCCCAGTGAGGGGCTGGGGTGTGGCTCAGTGGTAGAGCCCCTGCCTAGAATCTCCCAGTGAGGGGCTGGGGTGTGGCTCAGTGGTAGAGCCCCTGCCTAGAATCCCCCAGTGAGGGGCTGGGGTGTGGCTCAGTGGTAGAGCCCCTGCCTAGAATTCCCCAGTGAGGGACTAGGGGTGTGGCTCAGAGAAAGGACACGTGGCCTATTGTGGCTGAGGCCCTGGATTCAATCCCTAATCCTGAAGGAAAAGGGAAAGAACAAGAGGGGGTGTGACTTCATGTACAAGGCCCAGGAGCATTCAGGCATGTGGTGGTAATGGTCCAATAAATATTCCTAACAGAAAAATTCTTGCAAATAGAGCCTCCCCATGGTTCAGGCAAAATTTGCTCAGGAACCTTGACCAAGAGTTCACCAAGACACACAGTTCCAGTGTAATGCAGTCATGTCTGAGGTCGTCCAGCCTCTGAGAGCTTCGTTCTCCTGAATGTAGACTTTAGCAGTGTGGTGAGGGCAGAGCCTTGCTGGGTGGCGCATATCCTCAAGGACTCAGCTCCATTCAGCCCTACCTGGCTCTGCTGCACCCGGGCACCATCTGGCCTCCCAAGGCTTCTGCAAACTCCAGGCAGAAAGAAGAAAGGAGCCTCTGACAGCAGAGAGGAGTACCACCTGCAGAAGCTGCCCCCAAGCACGGGTCCAGGAAGAAAGCAGGTCGGACTGCCTCTGTGGTAGAGACAGCAGCAGGAGGCGACATCAGTTCTCTGCTCATCTGAAACTTCCCTGCCAGATCCCAAATGATAAGAAATCACTCATTTCTGACATGGTCTCGTTTTCAAAGTGTTTCTATAAGAAGCATCCAGCCATCTCATTTCAAACATAGTTCAAATAGAAAAGAAAAACTAATCCCGCTATGTTTATTATTAATTAAACAAGATTTTCAGGATCAGCTGGATAGAAACAGGCAGAGGGGAAGCAGGCACCATCCCAAATATTTTGCACCCAGCCCACTAGGCTTTTAATGGACGGGACTTCGGAGGGTCTCCCTTCCTGGAAAATTCAAATACCTATCCATGCATTCTGCCTTCTGAAGCAGGAGTGAGAGGGACCATGGTGTAGATATTAGGTTATTTATTTTCTCATGTCCCCTGGGTTGACGTTTGTGTGTAAGGACGAATGACTAGTGTCTTGCTGGTCATTTGAACAGGTGTAGAATGAAGATTATTTAACACTGAGTTCTGCTATCTGTCTTTAGATTCTCTGAGAAATGAGAAATAAAATCTCTGGGAGGATCCAAGTGGAAAAAAAATAGAAATAAATGATCAACATATAAATAAGTGGGTTCTGTGTCCTGGTTGGTTGGGAGCATGCTTTTTCCTTTTATGATCTTGTTACCATTGCAAATTTATGAATCCTAAAAAATTTAGAGACTCTGTGAAATATTTAAATGCGTTTTAAAGACTCTGCATAGACAATGGTGCTGTAACCCCAGAGCATCCAAAGTGGTTTTCACAAGCTGGAGGTCAGCTCTGGGAGGTCTTGGCCTCTCCTGGCCTGAGCTACATTGTTGTGATGCAGGGATGTGGGTAAGTGCCAGTACACAACAATTCAAGCATGGAGTGCCACCCAGCGGGGCAGAGGGCTGGAAGAAACGGAGGCTTTAATTGTGGTTAGTTTTGTTTGAGACAGGATCTAATTATGTAGTACTGCCTAACCTGGAATTTCTGATCCTTCTACCTCTGCCCCGCAGTATTGGTATTACAAACATTATATCAGGGCCTTAGCACTGAATCCGGTAGTGGAGGATTCTAGGCAGGGGCCTCCTACCTGAGCCACACCCCAGCCCCTCACTGGGGGATTCTAGGCAGGGGCTCTACCACTGAGCCACACCCCAGTCTCCCTCACTGGGGGATTCTAGGCAGGGGCTCTACCACTGAGCCACACCCCCAGCTCCTCACTGGGGGATTCTAGGCAGGGGCTCTACCACTGAGCCACACCCCAGCTCCTCACTGGGGGATTCTAGGCAGGGGCTCTACCACTGAGCCACACAACCAGCCTCTTACTGGGGCAGGTGCACTACCAACTTAGGCATATCCCCAGCCACTAGGAGAGAATATTGAAACAGAAATAAAACTCACTAACAGTCAATTTGCTTTTTTTTTATTATTACCACGTGCCAGCTAATCTTCCCAATGCCAACAATGCTATCTGTCTCTCCCTGGAAGCTTTTCGTTGTCCTGAGTTCTACCCACTGAAGCACTTACAGTTGAGTTTAATGGTACAGCTTGCAAATAGCACATTGTATGATCTAACCTCTCAACAAACAATGTGTTGGTTGTGGAGGGTAATTTGGAGAAGTCCCAGGTACACTGTTGGAGCTCCATACACAGGGGCTCAGCTGTGCATTGTTCCTGTGAAGCAGACATTTGCCAAGATTCTGTGCTGTGGGGCTCTCTTCTGTATATCATCCAGGTCTTCAACGTGTCATGCATAACACATTTCCGAGCTTAAACAGTAGATTCAACATAAGCACTCACACAATTACTGCAAAGACAGAAAATGGAGGAGTTTGAATGGCTTTAACTCTGCCTTCCTTTGCCACCAATCAGACTTTTAGTTTGTTTAACATGTAAAACATCAGAGCAGAGCCAGAGAAAAGGCCCAGGTGGTAAAGACACCCGCTGCCAAGCCTGATGACCTGAGTTAGATCCTTGGGACTCATGTAGTGGAGCAAACCAACTCCCACAGGTTGTCCTCTGAGCGCTTATGCATGAACATACGTGCACACACCATACACACACAGAGACACTAATGAACACACCACACACACATACACACACATACAAACACCCCACACATACACACACAGAGAAACACACACATACACCGCATATATATACACACATACAAACACCACCCCACACATACACGGCACAAAGACACACATGCACATACCACATACAGTCACATACACACGTGGGCACACATATCACACACACATGCACATACACCATATGCATACACCACGTATGCATGAATACGCACATGCACACACCACACACACACATGCATATGCACATGTACACATATCCAATTATATGCACACACCACATGCACACGTACACACATAGACACCGCACACACACACATATCCCACACCAAAAGTTTTTTAAAAAGAAAAAACCTGAGGAGGTTCATATTTCCGCATGATATGTACCAATTTCAGTGAGCACAATAGATACCCCGTTGAATCCAAATAATATGTATTTCATGTAAAAAATAGTTTTGTCTTACAGAAGTAGATTAAAAATAATAACAGACTGCAGGTGTCTGTGTGCTTAGCAAATGACTATCTACTACATCAACAGCTCTCTACACTATTTGGTACTTGTGGTCTCAGGTTCAAGTCTGTAAGTTTCTGCCCAGGTCAGGTTCTTAAGGCTGCATATACCTCTCTTTAGAGTGAATCTCAGAATAAACTATGTAACTACGTTATAGCCTCCATGAGAGAGAATCATGTAGGATGTTGTTGTATTGATTGTCTGTTGGGCTATGGTTTAATAATGATGTGTTTCTGTGTCAACTTGACAAGGAGTCAATTGTGCTGATTGGCTTTTGTCAATTTGACACAAACCTAGACATATCTGAGAAGAGAGAATCTTGACTGAGACAATGTCTCCAGAAGTGTGACCTATAGGCAAATCTGTAGGGCATTTTCTTGACTGCTGTGGGAGGGACTAGTTCACAGGAGGCAGTGCCAGGCCTGGGCAGGTGGCCATGGGTGGTATAAAAAAGCAAGCTGAGCAAGCCAGGGGAAACAAGATAGGGAGTACCACTCCTCCATGCTCTCTCCTTCAGTCCCTGGAATTACAGGTGAGCCGCCATACCCTACCCTGAGATTTACATGCATTCTAGGGATCTGAACTTTGTTCTCATGCTTGTGGGTCAAGCACTTTGACCACTGAACTATCATTCTATCACTTTATTTTCTAAGACAAGTTCTCTCACTGGAACTTGGGGCTCATTGATTCTCCAGTCTGCCAGTCTGACTAGCTGACTGGTTCCAGAGAACACCATGTCTCCCCATCCTTACCCAACACTACAGCTACAGATATCACCTAGGCAACCTTTTACATATGTGCTGGGTATCTGAACCCAGTCCTTCTTACACGCCAGGTACTTTACCCACTAATCCATACACCTAAGACCCTAGTGGACCTCTCATCCCCTTCCTTAGCTCAGTTCTTGTCCACTATGATGGTTTAATTCCATAGATAAGAAAGTCTTTGGTTAATTAACACATGGTTGTGTTAGGTCTCTGTCACTTGCATCCAGAAAGTTCTGGCAAATATATAAACTTGCTTGACAAGGCTTGCTCCTTCCTAGTACAAGAAACTCACTCTCCCTTCCCCTGAAGATGAAGTGCCAGTTAATTTGCATGCAAATGAGACAGTGGCCATTCCCTTATCAGCTGGACTTGCTTTCTTTTTACAAAATAGAAACATACATTCCACTTTGTACAAATGATGCAATACAGGGCTTCAGCCTGAAGCAAGTCTCTCTCTCTCTCTCTCTCTCTCTTCTCTCTCTCTCTCTCTCTCCTCCTCCTCCTCCAATTGCTAAGCAAGACGTTGATTGCTGTGTAAAGGCTTTTGTAACCTTTGATACAGTTGCTTCAGGACTTTCCTCCTGGGTGAAACTTTAGGCAGAAAGGGCAGGATCAGGAGCATTTATCCTAAAGCAAATCACCCACAACCCACATGATCAAAATGCAGAGTGTGTCCGTCTCTCCAGTCTGGGATTCTAGAGAGAGCAATTGAGGGAAGATGAATGTGTGTGTCCATGCCAGGTCTTGGTCAGCAGGTCAGAACTGGGACAGAATGATCCTAGATTTTTATTGCAGAAGAACACAGACTGTGAAAGCCCTGACAAGATGGAATAGAAAGAAGGATATGACTGGGAAGCCATTGAGTAACAGGTGTGAGCCTGGGTACCACAGTGATGCCCTCGGTGATGGTGAGCACAGGTGTGAGCCTGCGTACCACAGTGATGCCCTCGGTGACGGTGAGCACAGGTGTGAGCCTGGGAACCACAGTGATGCCCTCGGTGATGGTGAGCACAGGTGTGAGCCTGGGTACCACAGTGATGCCCTCGTGACGGTGAACACAGGTGTGAGCCTGGGTACCACAGTGATGCCCTCGGTGATGGTGAGCACAGGTGTGAGCCTGGGTACCACAGTGATGCCCTCGGTGATGGTGAGCACAGGTGTAAGCCTGGGTACCACAGTGATGCCCTCGGTGATGGTGAGCACAGGTGTGAGCCTGGGTACCACAGTGATGCTCTGAGTGATGGTGAACACAGGTGTGAGCCTGACCATCCATCACAGTGTTTCTCCTAGTGACACTGAGCCTAAGTTCTATAGAGCCATAATCTAGAAGTGTTTCTTCCTTCAAATCTGCTTTCCTTCTCTTAGAGTCTAGCAAACTCTGACATGAAGCAGCAAACACTTGTATTTTTCTTCTGTGTTTGGGTGTGTGTGTGTGTGTGTGTGTATACGCACGTGTGAGTTAGCTGAGTGTGCATGTGTGATGTGTCTGTGAGGAGGTCAAGGGTCAGTGTCAGCTGTCTCCCTTGAGCATTGTTCACCTTTTATTTCTGAGCAAGAATCATCCATTGAGATTCAAACTCAGATTTGACTAGACTGTTGGCCAGTAAGCTGCAGGGATCCTCCTGTCTCCTACGCAGACATGTGGGGGCCAGAGTAGGGCATTGGTGCCGTTTTCTACTGCTTTCTCCCTAATTGCTTGGAGACAGGGTTTCCTAGCCTGCATTGCTATTTTGACTTTTGATCAATCTTGTTAACTAGCAAGCCCTTAGGAATCTACCACACCCTGCCATGTGTGTGTGTGTGTGTGGTGTGTGTGTGCGCATACACACACACGCACGCACGCACATACACATACACATACACATACACATACACATACACATACACATACACATACACACACAGTTTAAAAAATTCCAAGAAAAGCCTCAATTTTCAATGGCTTCAATATTTCTGTCCAATACACAATGGCTTAACACGTAAGCCATTTACTGTCGTGCAGGGGCCTGGGGGCTGAGGTCAGCTCAGTGTGCCTGTGGGTTCACCATGAGACATTAACTGTGACTGCATATGAAATGCCCCTGACAAGCTCATATGTTTGCCACTCAGCTGGGGCCACTAAAAGAAGTGGGTGATTGGGTGGGACTTGAGGGTCAGTCACAGGTTGACCCTATGTCTGCCTTAATGCTGTGCTTCCTGACAGTTGACCTGTTGTGACTAGCTCCTTCACAGCAAGCTTGCCCTGAGTCGGAGTCACACACTGCCGTGATAGACTGAACCCTTTCAAACTGTGAGCCAAAATAAACCCTCCCTCCCTTGAGTTGCTAATCAGGTGATTTGTTTACAAGAAAAAAGAGACCAGTAGATACTATTAGTGGTGTGCGATTGCAGGAGAGGTCTGGGGGCAGCCTGCTGAAGCCGCTGCATCATGTCTGCAGATTCTTATCACCATCAAATAAAACTTCAGAGATGGGCAAAGAGAGGAACTGGAAAGTTCCACACTTTAGGGCAGTAGCTATCAACCTGTGGGGTGCAACCTTTGAAGGTCACATAGTGGATGTCCTGCATATCAGATATTTACATTATGATTCATAACTGTGGCAAAATTACATTAAGAAGTAGCAACAAAAAATAATATTATGGTTGGAGTATCAGCACAGCATAAGGAACTGTGTTAAGGGTGGCAGCATCTGGAAGGCTGAGAACCACTGCCCCGAGGCATGTGGTCTTCTGATGAGTGGGTCTCACGGTGCCATTTGTGTAACTCCTTTTCTGGGAGAACCTGAATGGAGAAAGGATTTCTCCTGAGTGAAGGAGGTGGGAAAAGGGAATTCTAGAGTGTGATGGAATTTTCTTAGAATGGGGTTCGCACCCCTTTCCGTCCTTGTACATACTTGAGTATTGTTTCTCAGGAGACATTCTTCTTATTATCACCATCACCACACCACACACCATCACCATCATCATCATCTTTGTTGTTGATGGTGATTCTTTGAGACACATTCTCTCTGTGAAGTCTTGGTTGTCCTGGAACTTACTATGTAGCCAGGCTAGCTTCTGTCACCCAAGTACTGGGATTAAAGGCATGTGCCACCATACCTAGCTAATCTATCCACCTTACTTTTTGAGACATTTTCTTACCAGAACCTGGAAGTGGTTGATTAGGCTAGACTGTCTGCCAGTTGCCTAGAGACCAACCAGTAGAGAGTAGATAGAGACCAACCTCTATCTACTTCCCCCAGCTGAGATCACAGGCCCACACCGTCACACCCAGCTATTTAAGTGGGTGCTGGGGATTGAATTCAGACCCTCAAGCTTGTCCAGCAAGTGTTTTACCCATTGAGCCACCTCCTCGTCCCTGTTTTTGTTTCTTGAGATAGCATGTCACTCTGAAGTTCAAACTGGCTTTGAGCTGAATGTCCTTCTGCTGAGGCATTGGTGAGATGACAGATTCCTTCCACCATGTGAACTCCAGGGACCGAACTCAGGTCCTGGGCTTGGTGTCAAGTGCCTTTACCTGCTGAGTCACCTTGCAGGCCCTCCACCTGGGGAATTTTTAAAAATGACTAATTCTGGTCTGGGGAGACAGCTTAGTCACTAAGGTGCTTGACAAACAAGTATGAAGAGCAGAGTTCATGTCCCCAGCACCCGTGTAAAGAGGAAGCAATGCTGGACGTTTATAATCCCAGCCCTGGGGAAGGTGGGAAAACAGGTGGGGCCCTGGGCTTCTTGGCCAGGCAGCCTAGGCAATGGTGAACTTCGGTTCAATGAGAAACTTTGTCTCAAAAATAAAGAGAGGAGCAACTGAGGGAGATACCCAACTTCAACCTCTGACCTCCACATACATGTGCACACATATGTGCTTGCTAATCTATGCACATAGGTAAACACACACATGCATACATGCATGCACATCCACAAGCATGCATGTGTGCACACCTACTGATACCTGAGTTTTATCCCCAGAAGCTGCCCATTGTCCCCTTGGTCCACATGTTCTTGTGCCAGAGAGAAATGACCCAGGAGGTAGGGAGACTGCCTTTGCTCCTCTTCTCTAAGTGTCCCTCCAACTCCTCAGGGAGATGAGCAACTCTCAGACAGAGACCTCAAGCTTGAAGGCACCCTGTGGTGACGTCCTGTGGTGACGCACCAGCCTCCCCCCTGATTCTGATGTGCAGTGATGCCAGAGTGGGAGAGACAGAAGCTGTGCATGGCCACCAGGAAGCCACACAGTGACATTTAAATTGTCCCTCACCTAGGGAAAGGGACACTGCCCCCCCCCACACACACACACATCTGGACCTTGGTGACAGTCTGAATAGTTCAGGGACACTTAAGTGTTAATTTGTGCACTCTGGAACTCTCTAATTCTGCACGATTAAGGTTTGCTGGATTCTCTCTGTGGGTGATAGCCGCTGTTCCAACGGCAGTACATCGAAGCACATGACATGCATCCCTTTATTGTGCTTGCTAGTGCATACTTTTAGAGGCTGAGGCAGGAGCATTACTGTGACTTCACCCTGGGCTACCTAGTGAGTTCCAGGTCAACCTGGTCTACAACGTGAGGTCATCCTGTCTCAAAACAGGGGTGGGCAGGTATGTGGCTGGAAATATAAGCCTACTCATAAAGAGCTAACCACACAAACAAGAACCCGAGTTCAACCCCCAGAACCCACATAAAAAAGGCATGGTGTAGGGGCCTAGAGAGGTGACTCAATGGTCATCATCATTTGCTGCTCTTTCAGGGAAATCCCGATTTGGTTCTGAACACTCACTCAGTGGTTGCAACTTCCCAAACTCTAGTTCCAGGGGATCTATTGCCCTCTGCGCCTCCATAGAAACTGCGTGCATTCTGTGCACAGACATGCAGCCAAAACACATATACACATAAAAGACAAGTTTTTTTTTTCAAAGTCTAGCACAGGCTAGTGAGAAGGAAAGGTGCTTATGACAAAGCCTGACAACCTGAGTTTGCCTGGAACCCACAGGCAGAAAGAGAACTAACCCCTCTCCTCCATGTGCCCAACATACACACTATTAACAAAACAGTTACTGAAACCCCAGACATGGTGGTGCACACTTGATATTCCCAGTGGTGGGAAGTGGACATAGGAGAAGAATCCCTGGTTTTGCTGGATGACCTACCTATTCTACTTGGCAAGTTCCATGTCAATGAGAGAATCTATCTTTAAACAAAAAGTAGATCGCTCCTGAGAAACACCCAAAACACATCTAGACTCCACACGTGTGAAAACATACACACACTCGTATACATATACACACATGCACAATCACACATGAACACATATATCATGCCACAATACACACAAACACACAATACAGACATATACACACATACACAAATACACAATACAAACATATACACACATGCACACATAAATACATACACACATACATACAGATACCCACACAGACACAAACACACATGTGTACATATGCAAACACAAACACACGCACATACATACACATTTCTTTAGCAAAGTTACTGTCACGCACACCAAGTGGCAGAGAGCTTGCTGTCATTTCGGGCGGGAGTAGGTGGTAGAGGAGGGAGCAGAAGGGATCGTGGTGTTTGCAGAAGATGCTGGGGACATCAGACTTAAAGCTGGCAGACTGTCTCACTCCAGTTGGGGTGTGGGCTCAAGAGAAGGAAGACACAAAGGTTGGGTGGACAGGTGAGATGGACAAACAGGACTCAAGCCTTGGAAGCTACCCTCTTACCTGGAGGCTCTGTGGCATCGCTGCGTTGGTACCCTGTGTGGATGCTGCAGTCTCCCATCCATCCAATGAATAGCAGTGCAACAGAAACGCTTCCCTCTTGCCCTTGCTCTCCAACTGACTGACAGCTTGGATCCATCAGAGGAAGAGCTTGCGAGCTGCATCTGTCATTATTAAATGGAAATCGACAGAGCACGATCTGTGGAGGAACCCTCAGGTCTGTAACAAGCTTCCAGCCCACTCCTGTTCCCCAGCTCCAGAGTTTGGGGAGGCCCTGCGGGGACCAAGCCTTGAAACTGCATGCATCAGCCTTGGAAATTAGTGCTTTGTATGTGTGTGTTCACATGGGTACATGCATGTGTTTGGGTATAAGTACATATGTTTGCACATGTATGTGGAGATCACTTGTAAGCCTCAGGTGTTATTCCTTCGTCACTATCCACCTTGATTTTTGAGATAGGGCTGTTTGCTAGGCTATGGTGGCCAGCCCATCAAGCCCTCTGGATCTGTCTTTGCCTCTTCAGTACAGGGAATATCAGGTCATACCACCAGTGCCCAACTTATTTGGCAGATATTCTAATTAGCTTTGTCAACTTGACATAGACCAGAGACATTTGAGAAAGGAGTCTCAGTTGAGAGATTGCCTAGATCAGAATGGCTGGGGCCCCTGTCTGTGGGAATTGTCTTAACAGTTGCTTGATACAGGGGGGTCAACCTACTGTGGGTAGCACCCATTCCCTGGGCAGGTAAGTCCTGGGCTGTGTGAGTGAGCCTCTATCCACATAATCTTTGCTTCAAGTTCTTGTGTGAGCTCCTGCCTTGGCTTCCCTCTGTGATGGACTGTGCCCAGCAGCCTTTCTTCCCCAACACTCGTTGTTTGTCAGAGTGCTTTTCCACAACAGAAAGGAAGCTAGAACACGCTGGTGCTGGGAACAGATCTCAGATCCGCACAGTTGGCAAGGTCATCACCTTTTTAACCAAGCGGCCTGGAAAGCGATGTGTTTAAGATGTAAATAGGGTCAGACAGAGATGTCAGTGTTGTGACTGGGATGTGAAGTGGTCCCTCACAGGTTCCTATGCTTGAGCACTTGGCCCCCGGATGGCGGCGCTGTTCGGGAGGTTAGCTGAAACCTTTCAGATATGGCCTAGCTGGGAGAAGAGGGTTTTGGGGATGCATCTTAAACGTAGTACCTGCTTCACATCCCTGCTCTGGGCTCATGGCCCTTATTATGTAAACAAATTGTTACCAGCAGTTCCACTGCCATGTCCCAGCACAAATGCCCTACCTACTATGGTGAACTATGCCCCCCTGAAACCATCAGACAGAAAACTAAAGCTGTTTCCAGCAGCTCTTTCATTACAGACATTAGAAGTAGTAATTAGCATAGTATATTAAACTTTAAAATCATTTGGGGGAACGCCTTGCCAGATGGGAAACAAAGTTCTCTCTCTTGCTCCATTTCTTCACTTTTCACTCACTGAAGACGTGATGTGAGCAGCAGCTTTGCCTCAGGATGAACGTTTCTCCTACGTCAGAAGTCTCCTCCACCAATCAGAGAGCCAGCAGCGCTTTGCCTCAGGATGACGTTCTCCTACGTCAGAATCCCCTCCACCAATCACAAAGACCATCACCTCCGAGGTCCGCCTTGCCTGTTTCTCGCCACAGGCACTGAACCAGTAATGAGTCTTTACCGGAGCATCACGTAGGTGGCTTACTCCACCAGTCCCCACCCATCGTTTTCAAACCAGGTCATTCTGTGAATCTGGTGCTCACCTGTTACGCTAGGCTGGCTCTCCAGCATAGACAAGACTCCGTGATCCACTTGTCTCTCCCCCTCCTCAGGACTGGAATTATGAATCCTTCCCACCATGCCCGACTTTCTCGTGGTTACTGAGGATCTGAACTCCAGTCTTCAGGTTTGTGCAGCAAGCACTTTACTCCTGGGGCCATCTCCCCGCTCAAGCGTTTAAATGTAACAAAACACTTGTCTCACAGCTTTCTGGGGGTTTGGAAGTTTGTGGGTGCTATAATACTCTTTCTGTTGCTGAACTCTAACCGAAAGCATCTTGGGGAGGAAAGGTTCCATCTGGCTTACCCTTCCAGGTCACACTATCACTGAGGGAAATCAAGGTAGAAACTTGAAGGTTGGACTGCTTGCCATCTTACACAGCGTTGTTTTCAACCAAGGAACTCTCCTTGTAACCAAAGAAGTAATGCAGGACTATGGAAAGACGCTGCCTGCTGCTCAAGTAGCTCTCATATACAACCAGGGCCATCTCCCTAGGGAATGGCACTGCCCACAGTGGGCTGGGTTGTCTTACCTCAGTTAACAATCCCACGGGCATGCCCACAGGCCAATTTTTGATCTTGAAAATTCCACAACACTGATGGTTCCTTTCCGAAGTAAATCTATTGTATCAAGTTGGTAGTTAAAGCTAACCGGCATAAGTGTCCCTATTAGGTGGCTCTGATTCAGAGTCTCACATAAAGCTCACAGTGGAGATGTCAGCAGGGGGTGCTGTATCTGAAGCCCATCTACAGTAAGGCTATCCACCGTTGTGGTGTTGCATACCACGGCCACCTATTAGGTGGCTCTGGGCAGGAGACCCCAGCTCCTCACTGTTTGGGATTCTCCACTAAATATCTTCACAGCTCAGTCACCAGCTGCTTTTAGATTGAGTTATTCAAGAGAAGAAGGGAGATCCTGACAGAAGGCATCTTAGCCTCTAGCCTTTGAACCACACATTATCTTATCCACGGTGTCACATTTCACAGGCCCATCCTGTTGCAAGGAAGGAGGAGCTGTGCTAGGCTATAGATCACAGTATAGATCTCTGTGGGACTTTGCGTGACACCGTGCCCTCCAGGATTTCTTTCTGTTTATAGCCATAATCCCCTACTCTTTGATCCACTTTTCTGGGTCTATTTTCTGTTTTTATTTTTTTTTCTTTATTTCATTTTAGTTAAACTTAGCTTAGCTTACTTTATTACTGAGGATCACACTCAAGCCTCTCATTGGAGGATTCTAAGCAGGGGCTCTACCACTGAGCCACACCACAGCCTCCTCACTGGGGGATTCTAGGCAGGGGCTCTACCACTGAGCAACACCCCAGCCCCTCACTGGGGGATTCTAGGCAGGGGTTCTACCACTGAGCCACCCCAGCCCCTCACTGGGGGATTCTAGGCAGGGGCTCTACCACTGAGCCACACCCCAGCCCCTCACTGGGGATTCTAGACAGGGGTCTACCACTGAGCCACTACCCCAGCCCCTCACTGGGGGATTCTAGGCAGGGGCTCTACCACTGAGCCACACCCCAGCCCCTCACTGGGGGATTCTAGGCAGGGGCTCTACCACTGAGCCAACCCCAGCCCTCACTGGGGATTCTAGGCAGGGGCTTACCACTTGAGCCTACACCACAGCCCCTTATGGGTGATTCACTAGGCTGGTGCTCTACCATGACCACACCCCACCCCTCACTGGGGGATTCTAGGCAGGAGCTCTACCACTGGAGCCACACCCCAGCCCCTCACTGGGGGGATTCTAGGCAGGTGCTCTACCACTGAGCCACACCCCAGCCCCTCACTGGGAGATTCTAGGCAGGGGCTCTACCACTGAGCCACACCACAGCCCCTCACTGGGGGATTCTAGGCAGGGGCTCTCCCACTGAGCCACACCACAGCCCCTCACTGGGGGATTCTAGGCAGGGGCTCTCCCACTGAGCCACACCACAGCCCCTCACTGGGGATTCTAGGCAGGGGCTCTCCCACTGAGCCACACCACAGCCCCTCACTGGGGATTCTAGCAGGGCTCTCCCACTGAGCCCCACCACAGCCCCTCACTGAGGGATTCTAGGCAAGTTAAGTGTTCTAACTGTTGACCACTAAATTATAATAGTAGCCCTTTAAACAAACAAACTCCATTTTATTTTAGGGTAGAGTCTCACACTAAGTTGTTCAATCTAAGCTTGATCTCACTCTATCCCAGGGAGGCCCTGAATTTTCAATCCTCCTGCCTCAGCCTCCTAAGTAGCCAGGGTCACAGGCTGCACGGTCAACCAAACATTTTTTCCCAGAGGATTTTTGCTTTCTCATGGACACTCCCACAAAGATTTGCAGCAAAGATCCCAGTGTGTGACATACAACCTCCATGGCCCATTTCTGATCGTCTCCAGCTTCTCACACCGTCGGTGTGCCACTTGGAGCTTTCCCTCCTTTGCTGTGGCCCTGACTGACTCACAGGAATACCCAGTCTCTCATGTGTCTCTACAGCTCTAGCTGAGGTCCCATCAGAACAAAGTAACCACGGCACCCAGGACCAATGATACCTTCTTAAGAAGGTGGTCTTGAGGACTGGACCCAGAGCCTAGTGACTGCTGGTGAAGAGCTCTACCCCAGAGCCACACTACCCGGTCACTATCAATATCTTTCACTAACTCCCAGATGGCCCTCCAGATCAGATATTACTGTCTCCCTTTCATTGAAGCAATTTCTTTGTGTGCTTCTGTATGTGTGTGCATGTGTGCATGCATGTAGAAGTCAGAACAAACCTAGGTACGATTCATTGGATGCTTCAAACCTTTCCCTTGAGACTGCATCTCTCACTACCCCAGAGCATATCTTGCAGGCTAAAATATCTGGCAAATAACCACAGCCCCATGCATCCACCTGTGTCTGCCTCCCTAGGTCTGGTATTACAAGCACACATCACCACACTCAACTTTATGTGGCTCAGGTCCTCATGCTTTCAAAGCAAGCACTTTAGCATCCAAGCCCCCCGGCCCATAGGAGAGATCTCTGCTTTAAGAACATAAGCCAAATGTTCATATTTGCATAGCCAACATCAGAGCCACCACTAAGACCCACATCTGGAATGTTCAGAGCTGCTCACATCTGTTCCTGGTCATTCTCTCCAGCTGCTGCTATGGTCCAACCCTCCTACAGAAAGCCACAGATGGGGACAGAGATATCATTCACAGATGTCAGTCACCTCATCCTGTGGTCCACATCTCCTTTTACTGGCACTCTGGTGACTTCCTGTCCTTCAGTACCCACATTGGGAAAACCCAGCATGCATCTGCTTTTCCCGCTTTGACCAGCCCCAGATTGTGGTCACTCTGGTGAGGACATGTGGACGTCTGCCGTGTTATACTCTCAGCCTCAGCACCCATGATTCAGACACTCCACATCCTCTGAGCCCCGGGCGTCCTGTCTGGCTGCAGTAAGTGGAAGAGCCTCCCTTCAGATATGGTATCCTTCCTCCCTGACACTTGGGTTGAGCCTGGGCACATAGGCTGGCGGAATTCACAGTAAGGACAAGGTCTGACCCGCTTTAGAAGTGACTCAGTCGCTGGGCAGTGGTGGCGCATGCCTTTAATCCCAGCACTTGGGAGGCAGAGGCAGGGGATTTCTGAGTTCGAGGCCAGCCTGGTCTACAGAGTGAGTCCAGGACAGCCAGGACTACACAGAGAAACCCTGTCTTGAAAAACCTAAAAAAAAAAAAAAAAAGAAGTGACTCAGCGGGTAAATTTCTTGCTGAACAAGCCTGATGGCCTGAGTTCATTCCTCAGTGGAAAGGTAAAACCAGCTCCTGAAAGCTGTCCTCTAGCCTTGCTGAACAGGACTCTTCTTGGAGCCAAACTGCCACCATCTTGAAGAGTTTGACTGTGCCTTCTCTACAAAGATTGTGACAGCTGGGCTTGTTGTTGTCCTTCCTTTGTGGAAGGAAAGAGAGGATGGGGTCATGGGACCCTCACCTGAGTATCCAGATACCTCTCCCAACTAGTTATATATAACTTTACCCTAACTTCACATGGCTTTGGGTCTCTGAGAAGAGCTAGAGGAGACAGGTCAGGATAAAGAGGGAGATTCCATCTACACAGCCATGGGTGTCAGGTCCAAAGGAAACGGTATCTTCGTTAGGATGTCTATTGCTGTGATGAAACACCATGACCAACGCAACTTGGAGAGGAAAAGGGTTATTTGCCTTACACTTCCACATCGCTGTTCATCATAAAGGAAGTCAGAACAGGAACTAGATAGAGCTGGGCAGAAACCTGGAGGCGGGAGCGGATGCAGAGGCCATGGAAGGTGCTGCTGACTGGTTTGTTCTTCGTGGATTACTCAGCCTGCTTTCTTACAGAGCTGAGGACCACTAGTTCAAGGATGGCACACTCAAATGGTCTGAGTCCTCTCCCATCAATCATTGATACAGAAAATGCCTAAAGGCTTGCCTGCAGCCTGATCTTACGGAAGCATTTTCTTAACTGAGGGTCCCTCCCCTCAGATGACTTTACCTGGTGTAAAGTTGACATAAAACTATAGAGCACACTCCATTTCCCCAAATTATGGCTGTTGAGTGCATTCTGTTAATGACATTTCCCACCTCCACAGTTAACCTAGCAACAGCTAGGTATGCTCCTTCCCCATAGCTACCTGGATCAGCCAGGTAGCCCTGCCCAACTATTATCAAGAGGGACTGTCTGAGCCCACTCCTCATCTTCTCTTGCCCCTCACTCTCCCTCTTTCTCTCTTGCTCTCTCTTGCTCTCTTGTTCTTGCCCCTGACCCGTGCGCCTGCAGGTTGCATCCCTTTCTCTCTCCCCTTCCCCCTCCGCGTGGTCATGGCCGGCCACCACCGCCACCTCTCTTGCTCTTCCTCGGCCTAAATAAACTTCTCCTCCTGGAACCCTCTGCCGCTGCCATTTTTCTTTTTTTTAAACAACAATGGCCATTAAGGGAAAAAGCCAGATTCCTCAGGAATTTGTGAAGCTGGTTCCCATCTACAAAGGAGTCATTTCCTTTATCACTGGCAAAAGGCACAAACGTCTATCTGTGGGTTTTATTTAACACACCAGAGTACATGCTGGCCTCCAGGGCCCTCAGCATCACAAGTACCTGTTGCACATTGCAGACTCCATGCCAGCTCCAAGCAGCCCTCATCTTCACACCTCATTCCCACCCCAGACTTCTCCAGCTCAAGGGTTTTCTCTCCCCCTCTCTCCCGCCAGCTACACATTCTCCTTACTACCTATTTTGGGCTATACTTTCTTTTGTCTGCACTCTCTTTGTCTTCTTCTCTCTGCCTCCCTCCTGCCTCACCACATCTCTCTGCTCCTGATTCTTTCTTGGCCATGTCTAGTCTACTACTTGCTCTGCTTTGGACGCTTCCAGATGCCTCGGGCTGCTCTTTGTTCTCTCTCTCTCTCTCTCTCTCTCTCTCTCCTCTCTCTCTCTCTCTCTCTCTCTCTCCCTCTCTCTCTCTCCTACTATTAAAAATCCTTTCCCCTGTGCTATGGTGGAGCATCTTTTGGCTGTATGTCCAGAAGTGATTTAGCTGGGTCTTGAGGTAGAATCATTCCCAGTTGTCTGAGAAAATGCAAATTGATTTCCAGAGTGGTTGTAGCAGTGTGCAGTCCCACCAGCAATGGAGGAGCATTCCCCTTGCTCCACATCCTTGCCAGCATGTACTGTCACCTGAGTTTTTGATCTTAGCAGTTCGGATGGGTATAAGGTGGAATGTCAGAGTCCTTTTGATTGGCATTTTCTTGATGACTAAGGATGTTGAACATTTCTTTGTTTCTCGGCCATTAGAGATTCCTCTGCTGAGATTTCTCTAGTTAGCTCTGTATAACATTTTAAAATTGGGTTATTTGGTTTGTTGGTGTTTAACTTCTTGAGTTCTTTATATATTTTGTATATTAGCCCTCTGTCAGATGTAGGGTTGTTTGGTAAAGGTCTTTGGTGCCAGGGTGGGTTGGTACCCAGGAGGGAGCACCCCCTTCTCAGAGATGAGGGGAGAAAGGAATGGGCTAGGGTCTATGGGGGGACTTGGAGGCTGGGATCAGGTTGTATAATGAGTAAATAAATGAATTAATGGGGGGAACACTTTCCCCTTAACCATACCATGGAGGGTCATGTAGTCACTTTATAAAATAAGGAGCCATCGCCCATGCTGAATGTAGTCATGTTGTAGCCACACTGGCTGTTTTAAGGCTACCCAGAATCCTGCAACTTCTCTCACCTATTTTCTGCAAGTAGGCCTGGGAAACTCAGTGGTTCCCTGGAAGCAACTTTGGAAGACAGCACCTTGGTTTCTCCTTGGGACCATTGGAGGACATACTGGAGGACATCCTCAGGGGAGGAATTTTAGCAACATACCTCCACAAGAATACCATGGCATGTGCACAGGTGCACACATAATAAAATAGTTTTAGAAGAAGGAAATGCATTGGTTTGAGGCTTAGGAGAAGGCTCAGTGGCAAAGTGCTTACTGAGCAAGCATGAGGACATAAATTTGATCCCCAGAACCCACACCAAAAGACAACCAAGGTGTGCTAGTTCATGCTTGAAGTAGGATTGCTTGACAGACAGAGTAGATCGACCCTGGAGCCTAGTGGTCAACTAGCCCAGCTGAGTCAGCAAACTTCTAGCCAGTGAAAGACCCTACTTCAAAACATCAAAACAGCCAGCATCCTGAGGCATGGCGGCCAAGACTGACCTCTGGCCTCCAAGTACACTCTCACTCACAGGCATTACACCAACAAACAACTGAGCCTGTACACACACACATCACACACACAACACACATATGCACACACAGTTGCTATCCCTCTATCTCTATGCATTCTCTATGTGAACACTCCTCCCCGACAGAGACCTTGCTGAACCCGGGGGTCTCTCACCATTCAGAACAGTTCGACTGACTCACAGGCAGGGAGCAACCCATCCGTCAGGGCTGCCTGTTGCCTTCCACATTTAACTCTTCAATGTCAAAGACATCCTAACCACAGGGAGATAGGATGTAAGTCCTACAGATGCAGATAAGTCATGCCAATCTGTTTATGGGCAGAGCCACCAGGCTATGAAAGTACAGTTCAAAGGATATCAGCAGCAGCTTTTTAAAAAATGTGTTAAAAAAAGAGGAAAGGGAAAGATGGCTCAGTTGGTAAAATGTTTGCCTTAGAGGCACAGGGATCTGAGTTCAATTCCCCAGGCTTCAATATAGAAAAACCAGGCATGGAGGTGTGACCATGGAAGCCTCCTGCTTGGGAGGTGGAGACAAGAGTCTCAGGGGCCACACAGTCTAGCTTGATAGGTAAACTCCAGGCAGTTGAGATATACGCATCTCAAAAGAGGTGAACTGCAATCCTGAAGTTGCCCTCTGGCCTCAACACACATATGTGTACACAAAACACACACACACACACTTTTTTTAAACTTCTGATGACATTTCATATCACCTAACACCTTCTTCACAGACTTCTCCAGAAACAACCTGCTATTCAGATACATAAAATTTTCAGTGTGGTCTTACTTTCCTGGAAGTACTGAGGATTGAACCTAGAGCCTTGTGCCACGCTCCTGAGCTACAGCCCAGACCTCAAGGTAAATGATAATCTCATCTATCACTGCTGTGTTTTGTGACTGTGTCAGGATTTGTTCTCAGCATGCATCATGCATTGCCGAAGCTAACTTCATCCTGAGTCTCTCTCAGCTACCTGACACATAAAATAAGGGAGAGAAAGGCTAAGAAAATAGTACCAGGTCACAAGGCTTGTAAAGACAAAAGTAGGATCCAATTCCAGGAAGGAAAGGATCTAGGAGCTTCCTTGTCTCGTGTTGCAGATAATGACACGGAGCAACAATTGGCTCCACTGGAAACAAGCTGGTCACCTGGCCACCGACCCACCCAAGCCTGCTGATCTTACAGAGGACCTGAGGTCAGTTCCCAACACCCACATGGGGTGACTCAAAACCTGTGACTCCAGCTCAGGAAATCCAGTATCCTCTTCTAAATTCCATGGGCATGCACACATACACACACACACACACACACACACAGCACACATGCATGCCTATGTGTGCACACTTAAAAGTAGATCTTTTGGGAGGAGAAAACAGCACTGAGCTCAGGGGATGGCTCAGTAGGTAAAATGCTAGCTGTGCAAACTTGAGGACCTGAGTTTGAACTCCAGCACCCATGATGTAAAAAGCCAGGCACGGCTGTGCGTACCTATAATCCCAGCACTGAGGATGCAAAGACAGGAGGATCCCCAGAGCCTGCTGGACTACCAATTTAGCTAAATCAGTGAATTCTAGGTTAAGTGAGAGACTCTGTCTTAAAAAAATAAAGGAATCAGGGAGCTAGAGAGATGACTCAGTGGTCAAGAGCACTGGCTGTTCCCACAGAGGACCCAGGTCTAGTTCCCAGCACCCACATAGCTGTTCCCAGCCATCTGTAACAGCAGTTCTAAGAAGTTCATAGTCTCTTCTAACTCTGTAGATTCCTACATATAAGTGATGCATATATACATACTCACACACACAAAGAACAAAGACATGCACACAAAATAAAATAAATAGTTTTTAAAGATGGAGAGTGGTCTAGGAAGATACCCAGTAGTAACCTTTGACCTACATATATGCAAGGGAACTCATATACATGTTCACACACCAGAGAGAGAGAGAGAGAGAGAGAGAGAGAGAGAGAGAGAGAGAGAGAGAGAGAGAGAGAGACTTGAACCTAAAGGCAACCGTGTGGCCATCTGTGTAGCCAACTTCTGAGATCAAGTACATCAGTAAGAGATGCATAGTGACACATACTTGTAATCCCAGCAGTCAGGGGGGCTGAGGTAAGAGGGTCCCCACAAGTTCCAGAATATCCTGGGCTACAATACCAAACCCATGTCTTCAAAAACCAAAGACACAGGCAGTGGAGGAAGACGGCTGAGAAGAGCGACTGCATGTGGTGTCCACCTCAGAATGTGTGCACACTCACACATGCAAGTTGAATGTGTGTGTGATGCAGAATAAGTCCCATGAGCCAAAATCCAAACAAAAAAAACCTGGAGCTCTTCCAGCCTTGGAACACATCCTGGGAGGCGTTTCCTACAAAGCCAAGGAAAATACAGGGTTAGCCTTTTGCACGGAAGTCACAAAATCACAGTAGTAGAGCAGCTTGAGAAGGCCAGTGATGACTGGCTTTCAATCATCATGGCTTAAGAGCAGGATGAGAGCCAGGGAGAAGCTTCCAGGGCAGGCTCTGGGCAGAGGAGAGAGGGACCAGACTGAGCCTCCTTACCTTTCTGTAACCTCCAGTTTCCTTTATCTCTTCAGTATCACTCAATATATACTTTGTTACTGTATTAGTTACATTGTTACATCTGTTGCTGTGACCAAAGGATTCCATAGGATAAAATTTAGGAAGCCTTTCTTTTGCCTCGTACTCTGTCACTGTGGGGAAGGCATGATGTGTGGGAATGAGGCTAGCCACTCACATCACATTGGCAGTCTCAATGCAGAGAAGAACTGGAAATGGGTCTGGGATATAAAATCTCAAAGCCTGCCCCCAGTGACATATTCCTTCAGGAAGACTCTATATCCCATCCCCAAAGTTCCGTCTCTTTTCAAACACTATCACCAGCTGGGGACCAAACATCCAAACACATAAGCCTCTTGGGACATTTCACACTTAAACCACCACATATGGGGAGGTGACATTAGCATTGAGGACCAGGGTCATTCAGAGACCTAGCACGTCGTGTCTGACCCCTGGCTGGTCTTAAAGATCAGCTTCCCTGTGCAACTTGGGTTTGTTCATCACAGAAGTAAGTTCCCTGTAGGGAGGCTCAGAAGGCGTCTACAGAGCGGTCATCCACAAGGAGCCAGGTAGGTGCATGGCTTTAGCTAACCTGGCCGTAGGATGGTTCAGCATCCCGGCCTGCCACATTCTTTTGGCTCTAACCATCATATTGAATTTTTCAGTCTGAATGCAAATGGAAAACTACTAGACTTTCTATCTCACGGGGGGTGGAGGGCACAAGAAGGTCTCAGTGATGAAGCCCAGAGACGATATTGAGTGGAGATGGCAGGTGTCAGGGTGTACTCAAACACATTCTGAACTATGCCTTCTCTCCATCCATCCTTTGCATTTGCTGGAGTCCAAACCACTTGTGTCTCCCTTAACACAAACAATAGTGCCTGTGTGCAACCTGTCAGGGTGGGAACAAGGGCAGGGGCCCAGCAGTAGAGCTCCTGCCCGGGATCTGACAATAAGAGAGCTAGGACAGGACTCAGTGGTAAAGTGTATGCCTAGAATTCCCCAGTGAAAACCCAGAGGCTTGGCTCAGCAGACTTGCCTATGGTATCCAAAAGAAGGTCTGGGATATAGCCATAGGCTTCAGATGACCATGTTATCTCCCACTCTTTAGCTCCTGTGCTTATGTGAGTAAGAATAGCCCTCGTAGGCTCAGATGTTTGAACGCTTGGTTTCCAGTTAGTGAAACCATTTAGGAAGGATTAGGGGGTGTGGCCTTGTTGGAGGAATGTCACTAGGGGTGGGCGTTGAGGTTTCAAAAGCCCATGCTGGGCCCAGTACTCTCTCTTCCTAAAGATCAGCGTAACATAAGTAGAATTCTCAACTACTTCTCCAGCACCATGTCTGCCTGTGTGCCACACTTCTCCAAGCCATGATGATAATGGACTAAGCCTCTGAAACTATAAGCAAGCTACCAACTAAATTCTTTCTTTGGTAAGAGTTGCCTTGATCACAGTGTCTCTTCACAGCAATAGAAGAATGACTAAGATGGTCCCTAATAGTAGAATATGTCTCTTGCTCCTCACCTGGGTCACCTGATGTTCTGAAGACAGACAAAGCGAAAGCCCCTGCCACAGCAAGGATTCGCTGTGATCTGGCTTCTGCACACCAATCCACCTCACTCACGTTGAGGACTCTCCAGGGTTTCAAGAGTATCTCAGCACACTGACTGGTACTCAGGCATCAGCTGCCATGCACTATGAGCTTCTGACAGTGTGTCACTTGCCCCTGCTCACTGCTGGGTGACACTAACACAGATCCCACTGGGGATACAGAAAACACAGAGCTGAGAGTTAGCAAAAGAGAAATTGGGGTCAGGAGATGGGGGGCATCATATGTCTATGCTCAGGAGATGGAGGGGCATCACATGTCTATACTCAGGAGATGGGGGTGCATCATATGTCTATGCTCAGGAGATGGAGGGGCATCATATGTCTATACTCAGGAGATGGAGGGGCATCATATGTCTATACTCAGAGATGGAGGGGCATCATATGTCTATGCTCAGGAGATGGAGGGGCATCATATGTCTATGCTCAGGAGATGGAGGGGCATCATATTCTATGCTCAGGAGATGGAGGGGCATCATATGTCTATGCTCAGGAGATGGAGAGGGCATCATATGTCTATGCTCAGGAGATGGAGGGCATCATATGTCTATGCTCAGGAGATGGAGGGGCATCATATGTCTATACTCAGGAGATGAGGGGCATCATATGTCTATGCTCAGGAGATGGAGGGGCATCATATGTCTATGCTCAGGAGATGGAGGGGCATCATATGTCTATGCTCAGGAGATGGAGGGGCATCATATGTCTATGCTCAGGAGATGGAGGGGCATCATATGTCTATGCTCAGGAGATGGAGGGGCATCATATGTCTATGCTCAGGAGATGGAGGGGCATCATATGTCTATACTCAGGAGATGGAGGGGCATCATATGTCTATACTCAGAGATGGAGGGGCATCATATGTCTATGCTCAGGAGATGGAGGGGCATCATATGTCTATGCTCAGGAGATGGAGGGGCATCATATGTCTATGCTCAGGAGATGGAGGGGTATCATATGTCTATGCTCAGGAGATGGAGGGGCATCATATGTCTATGTTCTGATTCTTCTGTTGGCTTTACTTAATAGGCTTTCCAAAAGTCAAGGGTCCCCAGTTCCTCAAAAAAAAAAAAAAAAAAAAAAAAAAAAAAAGTCTTGGGCTAAGTTGACCTGGAGGTCAAGAGCTGTGAACTTCCCCTTTCTAAGAACAGCTCAGACTGAGTTTGGAAAGACAGAAGTCAAAATAGGAAAGGGGAAGTGAGCGCCCCACAGTCAATAGAAACAGAATCTGAGCACCATGGTGTCATGGTCTCTCCAAAGCATATATAAGTACTAAGGAGATGCAAACAGATCTAAGGAGATCTTGGGTTCCAGATGAGTCTGAGCACAAGTAAGGAGACCTCGACTGAAACAACACAACAAAAACAAAGCCAAGTACTGCAGCACAGACCTGTGAGACCAGTCACGCTGAGGCTGGGGCTGGAGAATGGCAAGTTCAAGTCCAACCCAGGCAACTGAATGAGACTTTGACTCAAAATTAAAAGAAAAAAGTATCCTGACAGTGTAGCTCCGCCACGCCTAGTGAGGGGCTGGGGGTGGCTCAGTGGTAGAGCCCCTGCCTAGAGTCCCCCAGTGAGGGTCTGGGGTGTGGCTCAGTGGTAGAGCCCCTGCCTAGAATCCCCCAGTGAGGGGCTGGGGGTGTGGCTCAGTGAGAGAGCCCCTGCCTTAGAATCCCCCAGTGAGGGCTGGGGTGTGGCTCAATGGTAGAGCCCCTGCCTAGAATCCCCCAGTGAGGGCTGGGTATGGCAAAGTGGTAGAGCCCTGCCTAGAATCCCCCAGTGAGGGGCTGGGGTGTGGTTCAGTGGTAGAGCCCCTGCCTAGAATCCCCCAGTGAGGGCTGGGGTGTGGCTCAATGGTAGAGCCCCTGCCTAGAATCCCCCAGTGAGGGGCTGGGGTATGGCAAAGTGGTAGAGCCCTGCCTAGAATCCCCCAGTGAGGGGCTGGGGTGTGGCTCTGTGGTAGAGCCCTGCCTAGAATCCCCCAGTGAGGGGCTGGGGTGTGGCTCAGTGGTAGAGCATTTTATCCCACGTGCAAAGTTCTGGGTTCAATCACTGGTATAAAAAAAAAAAAAAAAAAAACCAGAAAACTTCTCTTCCTATTTGTCTCGTGCACCATTTGAGCTGCATTAACTTTAATAGCCAGTTAAAAGTGTCTGTCTTGAGGCAAAGTGGAAACTCAGTGGTTTGGTTTTTTTTTTTTTTTTTTTTTTTTTTCCAAATTAAGATGATAATAAAACTACTTTGGAAAAGAATAAAAGAAAACTGATTTAAAGAGGCCCAGACACATCTGTCCATCAGTCTCACTGGTATAAATAGAATTAATCCACACCTTTAAGTGGCTTCACGGGTGGCTCCATAGAGTTTTCTGGGCAAATGCTGTCTGTATGGAACACGGTTAGCTATGATTTGGCATTCTCTAATTTATTAGATTTCATCTGCATAGTGTTGCACTTATTTTAACAAAGAGGTTTTTAAACAAATAGAAGTAAACGCAGATTTAATTTATTTCTTCATGTGAAGAATTCTCAAGAAAATCAATTTTCATTTGTACAGGTATCTCTGCAGCCTGGCATCCCTGTTACAGGAAGCTTGCTCCTCCCGTTGCTGGCATGCATGTGACAGATGGCTTCATTTCCCTGCCATGGTTCTAGTGCCTGCATAAAAAATATATCCAAGGCCTATTAAAGGTCTTACTTAGAATGACAAAAATCGCCAACGCTTAGGCTGACATCATCTTATGTTTATTTACTTTTCGAGTGTGTTTGTGTGACAACGTACCACAGTCCAAATGTTTGTGTGTCCACGTACCACGGTCCATGTATAGAAGTTAGAGGACACGAGTCAGTCCTACATTTCCACCATGTGGGCCTCAGAATCAAATTCCAGTCATCAGGCTTGGTGGCTGGAGCATTTATCCACTGAGTCATCTCAGTGGTTCCTACATAGTCTAGTCTATTCTGGAAAACCAGAGACACCCAGGAAGGTGTGTGTTACCCAGGGCAGCGGGACCTGCGGGATTTTGTCGTCTCTGAGTGTCAGTTCATTAGCAGGTCTGTAATAGTATCAAAATGGAAGATGGGATTTCCACCCAGCATGAGAAGGTCTAAGGACAAATTCTCCATCCTGTCTCAGAATTGTTCTTGGGACAGGGAGTGTCTGAGATGCATACTGCCCCAGTTCTAAAGCTGGGTCTTCTCCTTAGTGGTCCATTTCAAGCTCCCAAAGTACACAGCCAAATTCTCTTTTGTGCTTCTCCTGAAACCTTCCTAGTATCTCTCCTGGTTTCCTCCCAAACTGATCTTTTGTCCTTCCCTGCAAGCTAACAATAGGTTGCACTAGCCTGTGTGTGCACCGCATGCAAGCTGTGTGTGTGTGCATGTGTGTGGATGTGTGTTTGTGTGTTTCCTCTGTCACACATCACCTCATTCCTTTAAAAAAAAAAATTGTCTGTGACTTTATTTATTTATTTATTGGGGAAGGAGCATGGGTTTGAAGTGTACCATGACCCCCATGTGGAGATCACAAGATAACTTGCAAGAGTCAGTTTTTTCCTTCTACCATGTGAGTTCCAAGGATTGAGCACATGTTTTCAGGGTTGATGGCAAGCGCCTTTCCTCCAGCCTCATTTGCCTTATGTTTTGACCCAGCTATCTCACGGGACCTGGGAGTCCATTGATTTGTATAGATCTGCTAGCTAGCAGACTCCAGTGATCCACCTCCTGTGCCTCTGCATCCCGTGCTGGCGTGACGGACATGTGCCACCGCACCTGGCTTTAAGTAGGCGCTGGAGATCTACACTCAACTCCTCGTGTTTATACAACCAACACGTTACTAACGGATCCATCTCTCGACTCGTAGGTTACTCTTATCTCGGTGAGTTCTGCTTTGAGTGGAGAGGAGATAGGCTGGTTATCAGGTATTGCTGGAGTGATCAATGTGGTTGTACGCAGAGGCCAGCGCATGGCTGGTCCAAAGGAAGGAGACAGAGAACCAAGATGGTGGTGAGCACCTTTCTTCTGGGACTCAGCTTGTGGCCCTGTCATTTAGCTCTGAGCAAATATTTGTTGAACTAAAGATGCAAGGCTTAGCTTCCATATACACACGAAGTGATGGAGCTTGCCGAGCAGTCGGAGTCTGTGGGTTCAGTTGAAAGAATGAATGCCTTCCCGGGGTCCGCACACCTCTCCAGGCACTGCCCCTCCCCCCTCCGGCTCCCTGCGTTTCCACCAGCAGAGCCACTGGAACTTGCATGAGCATCTTAGAGAGGATGCCTCTGTCCCTGCCCTTTCAGGAATGAATATTGCACAAAGGTCCTGAGAAGTCCCTCGATGAAATAGCGGCAAGGAGATGAAAGCGTTCTTAACTATGTCCTACCCAGGGCTGTGACTCTTGGTAAGGAAAGCTGTCCAGCTTACTGGATTGGACATTCTTCCGCCTCACGGGAACTGCATCCTTCATTCAAACACATGTTTTCTTTTGCCTACCTTGTGTCAGGTCCCGTGGTGGATGCTAGGATTGTGACGGTGAATGAAGTGGACCTGTCTCTCACCCTTACTAGAACAGACGTGCTTAAAGCATGAATTCAAGTATGATGTGAGGCCGGTGATGATGGAAAATTCTAGAAGTTTCTGCCTTGGGAAACATTAGCCTGTAGCCATGGTTAATATATCCACTTGGTTCTCAAATATTTACTTATTGATTGATTGATTGAGTTATTGATTCATTTGTTCATTCATTCAGTCGTAGACATGGTCTCACTATGTAGCCATGGCTGGCCTGGAATACTCCATATAGACTAGAATGACATGGAACTCATGGACATCTGTCTCTTCAGTGCTGGGATAAAGGTATACACTAGCACATCCACCCTTTCACTCATTTTCTTTTTTGGAAAAACTATTTTTCCTTTTATTCTTACTAGTTTCCTTATATATCATCATCATCATCCCATCACCATCATCATCCCATCATCATCATCATCATCACCTATCATCACCATCATCACCATCATCTTCTATTCATTATTTAAAACAATTTTCAAATTCAAGTATATCTTGATCATATTCTTCCCTCACCCCAAGTGTCTCCAGATCCTCTTCCCCTTCCTCTCCACCAAACTTTCAGTTCTTCCTCAAAAAGAGAAACAAAAACCCAAGACAAAACCAAAACCAAAATAAAACCATATCCAAAAATATTTTTAAAAAAACTACACCAAACTATAACCAAATAAAAGAATAAAAAAGAAAAAAATGAAAACAAAACTGTGGTGTCGGATTGTCTGTTGGTCAACTAACTACTCCTGAAGTGAGGCCTGCCCTGGAGCGGGTGACGTACCCAGGGTCACCCTATTGAAGAAAACTGATTTTCCGTCTTCCCAGCAGGCCTAAATGACGGTTCAGTTGTTAACCTTTACCCTAGTGGCTAGGTTTTCATTCATTCATTCATTTGTTCATGGGGGGTGGGGGTGGGCAAGACAAACCAACAGAAAGAAAATCGTCCAAGAAAAAAAACACAAGAAACAGAGATCCACTTGGGGACTCCATAAAAAACACTAAAGACGTAGTTTATCCACAGAGGCCCTGCTGCACGCCACGCAGGCCCTGGGCTTGCTGCCTCAGTCTCTGTGCGTGCATATGAGCTTTGAGCATGTTGACTTAGAGGGCTTGTTTTCTTGGTGTCCTCCACCCTCCGCTCTTACACTCTTCCTGCCTCCTCTTCTGTGGTTCTCCGAGCCCCTGAGTGAGGGATAGAGACATCCCAGTTAGAGCTGAGTGTTCCCGGGTCTCTCACTTTCTGCATAATGTCTGGCTGTGGTCTCCGTATTTGTTCCACCTGCTGCAGGAGGAAGTTTCTCTGATGAGGCTGAGCATGGCCTGACCTGTGAGTATAGCAGAATGTCATTAGGAGTCATTTGATCACTGTATTTTTTCCTTTTATTAGAGCAGTATTATTTGGTCCCTGGGCTATCTTATCAGGTTCATTACTCACTGGTGTAATTTTGGGGTTCCATATCACGGAGTGAGCCTAAGTCAAATCAGCTATTGGTTGGTTACTTCCATAACCTTTGTGCCACCATTACCCTAGTATATCTTGCAGGCAGGACACCATTGTAGATCAAGGGCTTGTGGCTGGCTTGGTGTTTGTTTCTCTTTTGAGAGCACGGAGAATACTAAAAATGCCAGAATGTAGGGCAAGGCTCTATGTCGGCATCAAGGCAACTTTTCCACATTCAGAGATTTGCGTAGGTGCTGTCTTCAGCAATGGGGCCCTGCTGTCAGTTTGTGCAGAACAATCAGGGAAACTTCTCATGAGCAAAGGACTCCAAGCTCATCCTCAGGGCTGGAGAAATGACACAGTGGTTAAAAGCACTTGTTCTTGCTGAGGACCAGGGTTCAGTTCCCGGCACCCACATAGCAGCTTGCAGCCACCTGTAACTCCCGTTCCAAGAAATCAGATGTCTCTTCTGAGCTTTGCAGACTCCAGACATGCATGTGGCACAGTTACCCATCCATGTAGGCAGAACACTTAGACACATGAAATTAAAAAAATAAGCCTGTCATCCCTGCCACTCCCAAGCTCCTGAATAAGACCACTGGTGCAGGGAGTGTGTGGGAGGAGAGGAGGGACGGGTGCTGCGACTGAAATGTAAAATGATTGAATGAATGAATGACCACAGCTGCTTGAGGGAGACCCAAGAAGGTCACTGTAGTCACAGAAACACAACCTCACCTCAAAGGTAATAAGAGATAATTTATTCTGGAGCCAATATGAGTGACCATGGCCAGGAAGTATATATTATTAGCCTAGCACCAAGTGTGTGTTACAGTATGGAACAGTGTGATGGGGTTTTATAGTAATGGAAGACAGGAAATCGTAAATCAAGGCACTTTTCACATACATTGGTGGAAACAGCAGGGAGTTTTTTAAAAGTTAAGGCAAAGCAGAAAAATCTCAGTTCTAGGTCATGGACACTAAGGATACTCCTTAGCCTTTGATTGGGGGAAGTAAGGGGTCTGGCTTTTGATTGATGGAAAGGAGGAGTCTGGCTTTTGATTGGTGGAAAGGAGGAGTCTGGCTTTTGATTGGTGGAAGCGAAGGGTCTGGCTTTTGATTGGTGGAAAGGAGGAGTCTGGCTTTTGATTGGTGGAAGCGAAGGTCTGGCTTTTGATTGGTGGAAGTGAGGGTCTGTTATTTATCAGCCACAAGGAAGTCACCTCGGACACAGGAGGTCAAGGGCTGGCTATTAAAGGCACTAAGACAGCACGAGGCAAACAAAATTAAGCTGTGGGCCTGCATCATCCCAGCCTCCTAGTATCACAGAAGTTCTAACCAATTCATCAGCCTGGCTGAAGGCTCAGCGGAAGGTGCGAATCTTTCCAGAAACTTTGATTCACACCACGTTCCAACCTGTGTTCACTTTCAAAGCAAACCACTTTGCACTGGAAATGCAGACAGCATTTTCAAACCGATTCAGTCGGAGAAGCCCACTGGAAGGTGTCTTTGGATTAAGCTCTGATGATCCTTTTCTCCAGAAGACTGACTGGAGAGCTCTGCGTTCAAATCAAGGTTCCAAAGGACTTTATGTAGAATCTGCCTATGGGAATGATAAGACTAGTGCATCCTTATTGAGGTGTTCTGAGACAATGGGCAAGAGCACTGGCTGGGACAATGGCTCCGTGGGTAAATGCTTATACAAGCATAGCGTTCTGAATTCCTATTCTCAGTACACTGTACAAGCCAGCATGGTGGCATCTGCCTCTAACTCCAGTGTTGACAGGAAGGGCACAGAGACACCAGGATACTCGAAGCTCACTGGCCAGTGAGCTCCATACCCAGTGTGAAACACAGTCTCAAAAGGTAAAGTATCCGGTGATTGAGGCAGACACCTGATGTCCACATCTGTTTTCCACACACACATGCATAGGTGAGCACATCACACCGACACACACACAACAAAAAAAAGAAAAGAGAGAGAGAGAGAGAGAGAGAGAGAGAGAGAGAGAGAGAGAGAGGAGAAACAATTGAAAGACCAGGCAAGCAGCTTGGCAAGGGGGCTCAGCAGGCAAAGGAGCTCGCTGTGAGGCTTGACGAATGAAGTTCAGTCTCCAAAACACACATGGTAGAAGGAGAGAACCCACTCTTGAAAGCTGTCCTGTAACATGCCATGGCATGCACGCTCATGTGCACTGCGCACATGCTCACACACACACACAACTGTTAGTATTCTGTCTAAACTCCACCTCCACAGTTACCTAGCAACAGCCAGGTAGGCCCGCCCACTATAAAAGGGGCTACTTGCCCCTTCCTCTCTCTCTTTATCTTTTGATCTGTTACCTCTAGCTTCTCTCTGTCCCCTTACCCCTCCCCTTTCCTTTCCCCCTCTCTCCACATGGTCATGGCCGGCCTCTACTTCTCTCTTCTTCCTCTCTTCCTCCATCTTCTTCTTCTGTTTCTCTCCCCCCACCCCACCTTTGCCCTATCTCCTGAATAATCCCCCCTCCCAAACTGTTTGATCTGATGTGGTCTTAAGTTGTGCGCGGATGGCTAACACATCAATAACCACACACACACACTAGATGTCTTAAAAAAAAAAAAAAAAAAAAGCATCATCATCAGCCAAGATTCGTCATTGCCCTGAGCAGGTTTTCCGCTTATTTTGTTTGAGACAGAATCTTGCTGTGTAGCCCAGGATGACCTCACACACACAACCCTCCTCCTGCCTCAGCCTCCATGTGCTGAGACACAGGTATGCTCAGTGAACACAGCTCCTCCACTCTTTGGGAGAAGTATGGTTTCCAGTTCTTCTGAAATCCCACACTAGAAATCCACAGTAAAACCAGGGCATGGAGTAGGTTCCAGAATCCTAAAAATACCCAGCAAAACCTGCAGCTGAGGAGATGGTCTTTGGCTCAGAGGCCTCAAGATCGATCTTGTCACATTCTACCGCTGTGTAATTAAAGCTGGAGACGCTGGCCCCACAACTCTTCACAGGTAAGGCCCACAGTAATTTGCTGTTCTGTAAAACTTTTAACACCTTGGCTAGAGACGAACCCCTCCCCCTTTCTTCACAGTACACAAGCAAAGACTGTTTCCCAGGCAGTCTCTTTCATGGCAGGCTGAGAAAAGAGGTCTCTGAAGACATCCATATTTTCTTCCATGTTGGAACTTGAGTGACACTTCAGAGCCTGGACACTGTACTCTCTCAGGGCAATCTGCTTTCTAATGAGGTTTTCACAGTGACATATTTAGGGAATTATGTGCAAGCTGTCCCAAACTGAGGTCTAGTCAAGACTGCACTTTGATTATGTAATTGCAGCAAAGCCCCCAAGAGACAGAAAATGATTAAACATGTCTTCTATAGTACATTCTGTTGATCTCCACCGATGATAAAGCTGGGAGCTGTTCCTCCATGCCCTTCAGCCCTCTGCTAATTAGATTCAAGGCCTCCTATACGCTAGGCAGAAACCCTGATATTGAGCCACACCCCAGCACCTCATTGCTAGGATCTAGGCAGGGCTCTACACTGAGCCACACCCCAGCCCCTCACTGGGGACTCTAGGCAGGGGCTCTACCACTGAGCCACACCCCAGCCCCTCACTGGGGGATTCTAGGCAGGAGCTCTACCACTGAGCCACACCCCAGCCCCTCACTGGGGGACTCTAGGCAGGGGCTCTACCACTGAGCCACACCCAGCCCCTCACTGGGGGAGTCTAGGCAGGGGCTCTACCACTGAGCCACACCCCAACCCCTCACTGGGGATTCTAGGCAGGAACTCTACCCTGACCCATGCCCTCGTCAGCATGTTGCTTTTTATTTTGAGACAGAGTCTTACTCTACATTGCCCAGGTTGGTCTTGGACTCGTTTTAAGACTTGAAACATTCCATCTTCCTGCCTCAGCCTCCTGTGTGTCTGAAATGACAGTTCTGTGCCATCACACAAGGTAGAAAAGTTCAGGAGTTGAGAAGGGTCCCAGGCGGTCACTAACCGGAAGGTAAGTCACTAGGCAGGTTAAGGTCAGTAACTGAAAGCTATGGTAAACTCAGAAGTCTTTCTAATCTTGTAACTACTCGGGAACCCTGAGTGTTTTCAGCTAGGCAGAAGTGACTTCTCATGTGATCCAGAGAAAACCCTACAACATCTGGATTCTGATTGCTGTCCCATCCACAAGGGCAAATTTATCTGCCCAAGCATCTCTTCTTTCCCATGTTTGGTGTGTGGTGTGTGTGTGTGTGTGTGTGTGCGCGCGCGCGCGCGCGCGTGCGCGCACGTGCATGTGCACGCTTATGTGTATACAAATGTACTTTGTTGGCGTATGTGTACATGCACATGTATATGCAAATACATTTCTGTTTGTATGTGTGCTTATGTGTACATATGTATTGAAGAAGTCAACCAGAAATCAACTTCAGCTGCTGCTCCTCAGACACTGGTTATGGTTATTGTATTTTTAGTTAGAGTCTCTCAGTGACCCTGGAACTCACCAAGGTTATTAACCAGGGTTGCCTGGTGAGCAAGCCCTAAGGGTCCTCCAGTCTCTGCCTTTCCAATTATTTTGTTTTTAAAGACAGAGTCGTATCATGCAACCGAACCTGACCTCAGTCTCAGAGCAATCCTCCCTGCTGCTATATTCCAAGTGCTGGAATTATAAGCATGCCCAGATTTGGATTTTTGAGATAGGGTTTCACAACATAGTCTGAGCTGACCTTGAACTCAAGACTCTCCTGCCTCAGCTCCCAAATGTTGGGGTTGCAGCCCTATATCACCAAATCTGGCTTTTTTTTCCATTTTCACAGTGTAGGTCCATTGCCTATTCTGAGCCTGTGCTTTCTCCTTTGAGCCTTGACAGAACTGAGTAACTTTGTATACTGTGTGTGTGTGTGTGTGTGTGTGTGTGTGCAAGTGCACCACACGTGCGCATGCACATTTGTGTATGTGAATACAGTCTGCATGTAGAGGTTAGAGCTGCACCAGGGTAGCTGGCCCCTGGTCTTTTGGGGATTCTCTTTTCTCTTACCCATCTTACCCTTGGAGAGCTGGGCATACAGGTGTGTACAACCCAATCTTTCCCTGCGTCCCAGGATCCTGAACTGAGACCCTAACACTTGACCACTCTTCCTCTACGGAGCCCTGAGAAAGCCCCACAGCCCAGCAGCCTCACACGAGTCTCTCCCTTCCCGCTTGCCCTGCACTCTCGGCAGCCATCTGCCCCACAGCTTCCAAACTCCCTGACATTAAACAAAAACGAAACCAAGCTTTCCCTAATTGAGGATCATAATCAAGAGTCTGTCATGGGGTCACTTAGAAATTAATTCAGCTTGATCGCTCTTCAGACCCTCACTAAGAAACGTGTGTTCTCCCTGACACCGCCATGTCCCGTTTCATCCCATATCACCTTCCTAACAAGGCTGCGTGCTCAGCTTGAAGCTCACAAATTAAAAAAACGGGCAACGATCCTGCAGCTCTCTCCCTGGATTACAGTGATGGGCTTGTCTCCAGGCTTCCAGATCTTTCTATGCAAGCTGAATTGGGTTCCAAATGTAACTTCCTGTTAGATGTGACACTGTCATTATGCTACATTTAATTAATTAATAAATAAAATAATTAATTATAAAGGCCTTCACCTACTTACCTGTCTTGTGGGAACTAGAACAGAGTGTTGAACAGTACAGCTAATGAAACATTAGGAAAGAAGTGTAGACGCCTTCAGAACGTATCCCTCTGGCTGCTGAAAGCATGGCTGTGTTTGCCTTTAGTGAGAACTCCTGGGTTTCTGGGAAAAAACAGATAGGGCATGGATAGTTCTAGAAGGATGAGGACATTTCAGTGAATCCCACATGTTATTCTGCTACTGAAGCTTCCATTCCAGATTCATTTCAAACTGACATTTTATTTATGTATTCATTCATTCATTCATTCATTCAGGGTTGGTCTTATGTAGCCCAGGCTGGACTTGAACTTGCTATGTAGCCAAGGATGGTCTAGAATTTCTGATCTCCCTGTCTCCACTTCTCCAGTGCTTATAGGCCAGCACCACCAGAGATGGAACCCAGGGCTTTGTGCATGCTAAGCAAGCTCTCTACCTACTGAGCCACAAGCCCAGTTCAGCAGTCGACATTTTGTCACACTGCTCAGCACACTTGGGTTCTAGCTTCTGCCAGCTACTTCCTTCTGCCATGCCTACAGGTATGTTATTTTCTGTCTTATACCCCAACTCTCCTCACCTGTAAAATATGATGGTCACAAGCCACTATCCAGTGAGCCTGGGGGGTTAAGGGTGATACAAAACACATCATGGCCTTGAGACTTACCAAAGGAGACTAAGGTAAGAGGGTTGCAAGTTTGAGACCAGCCTGTTTCTGACCTTTTAGACTTGAGTAGCTCTTCCATGCACTGAAGTCTAACACAGTTCTAAAGATACACATGTAAACCAATCCCTGTCTTATGTGCTGGGGAGATGGCTCACTCCGTCAGCAAAGGGCATGGTGTGCAAATGTGAGTACGTAGTAAAAAATATTATTAAAAACTCCCGGCATGGTGTTTTTTTCCCCACCTTAGACCATTTATGTTCCCAGATGAAAGACACACAGCCTTATATTTTTAAATACACCTCAGGCAGCACACTAGCTGGGCAGCTGCTTACCCTCCATGTTGTTAGAATCTACCTTCCTATCCATAACCCAAGTTATTACTTACTCTGTTTCATGCTGGGCTGCTCTTAACTCCCATTGGCCAGTTTTTTAAGGCTCAGCTAACCCATGGCGGCTCTTTTTCTTCTTCTATCCCAAGGTGGCTTCTCCCAGGCCCGCCAGACCTTAAATAATCCCACCTATGCCTCTTCTGCCCAACTATGCCTCTTTATTCACCAATCAGAATTAACTTGGGGCAGGGTCACTCAGTATCTTACTTGTGAACTCTCTCAGTACCAGTCTTAGGGACCCCAAATTAGCCAGCAGAGGCCAACTAATTACACTAGTACCTGAGTTCAGACACTCAGCACCCATACAGAAAAGGCATGGCCTGGTGTCATCAGCATGTATTCTCTCTAAGTGCTGGGCTGGGTGGAGAGATGGATTTTTGGTGGGTTGCGCACAGCCGACACACACATCATCCACACACGAATCACAGTTATGACTGTAAGCACCTAGCTTACAGGCTCAGCCTCTTATCCTGCCTCTGCAGCATCCGATTCTTATCTGTGGGAAATCACAAGGCCCTGTGGTGTCAGGATCCCACCCCGACCCAGGCAGAGGTAGCTGCTGAAACAGGAAGTGTTTATCCACACAGTAAGACCGAGACTGCCAGCAAAAGCTGAGGAGAAAAGTAAAGAAGAAAAGTATGCGTGCTGCACGGACCAATTTTCATAAAATTAACATGATAGTGATAATAACATTCCCATTAATATTTATAACCTTGCACGGATTAAATCATACTTTGTGATTATGTTAATCGTCATTTTTATTCAGGGCCAACGGCGGGCTGCGCTTTTTGCTTTGTTTTTTTTCCTTTTCTTTTTGAGACAGTCTTCTTACATAGCCCAGGCTAGCCTCAAACTCTCAATCCTTTTGCCTCAGCCCCCAGTGTGCAGGGATTACAGACACAGGCCATTGTGCCTGGCTTTTCCTTTTGTTAGCTTTTGTCTTTAGAACGTTCTAGTGACATTCCAAATTCTTCCAGGAGAGCCATTGTGACTTTAATAATGGTGACACACATTCACATAGGCATCTGACTCTGAAACTAAAGTCTTAGACACCTGATTCAAAAGGCTTTCCGGTTTTTATGATTCCTTCTAGAAGTTTCCCTCTTTTTGCACACATTAAACATGATTGGAATGGGAGATACATTCACTCAGCTCTATGGCCCTCCTGAACCTCTGTCCTGAACCTCCTGAACCCATATCCCAGAAGGCAGGACCGCTCCGCTGCCTCCTGGGCATGGGTCTTTAGCAAGCATGAGAGAGCAGGGTGCCCAGCAGCCTAGTGCAGGCAGAGCTGCATCCTGCACACCGCCTGTCTGCTCTCCCCCGCTGCTAAGCCATGGGCTCCATCCGACACCCTAGCTTCGTTCACAGAAGCTGCACACTCCACCCCTCTGCACAGGAAGTAGAGACCGAAGCTGCATCGAGTCTGTGGGCTGGCAGTGGGCAAACCTCACCGCTCTTCCTTTCCCAGCAACAGATTTGTCTTCGTCCTTTTAAGGACTGAAGAGATGGCTCAGTTCCTGTGTAAGCACAAGGACCCGAGCTTGGATCCTCAGCTCCCACGGTGCACCTCAAAGTGCTCAGAAAAAACCTGGCTGCTGCGTGCTCAGCCCTAAACGGGACATCTGTATCAAACCCTCCTGCACGGCTCAGGGAACATCATGGAAGCCGGGCAGAAGATGGAGCAGAAAACTGGGAAACAGTGACTTCTGACCTCACCGTGGCACCCGTGAACCCACAGCCGCTGTGGTTACCTGTACTTAGTCAAACCAGACGTGATTCCAGCGTGGATTGGGAGGAGCGCCCAGGCTCCACCCTCATCCATGATTGGCAACTGATGGCTGCAAGGGGAGGGCGTCAGTTTTCTTCAAAAACTTAGCAACTAACTGCTCCTGCCCTACATACATGGATATGAGCAGCCATAACTGGATTCAGCCTGTTATAACAAAATAAGAAGACATGAAGTTGGGAGGGGGACATGATAGAGGGTCTTGGAAAAGAGAATTGGGGGGTGGATAAGATCAAAATGTATTGTATGAAATTCCCAAAGAATAAGTATTATCAGATATACTTAAAGCCAGGCACCAAGCACTCGTCCGTAACGCCAGCACTGAGGGATACGGTGGATTCCTGGTGCTCACTGGACAGCCGCTTAGTTGAGTCTATGAGCTCTAGGCTCAGTGAAAGACCTGCCTTAAGAACTAAGGTGGAAGCCGGGGGTGGTGGCGCACGCCTTTAATCCCAGCACTTGGGAGTCAGAGGAAGGTGGATTTCTGAGTTCGAGGCCAGCCTGGTCTACAGAGTGAGTTCCAGGACAGCCAGGGCTACACAGAGAAACCCTACAAAAAAACAAACAAACAAAAAAAAAAGAACTAAGGTGGAGAACCATCAATGGAGGAAAACGTTTAATCATTGACCTCCACACACGTGCACACACATGCATGCACACGTGCACACACATCAGGACATACATAAGTGAAGGAAAGATCACATGACCCATCTGCCATCTCTCATCTGCTGAATCCTGAGTTAGCCAGGCCTGCTGTAAGACAGTATCACCAGCCAGGCAGCTCAATAGTAACATGTCATGCTGTTGGGGGCGGGGAGGGGCCTGAAGTTCAAGGTCAAGGGGTCTCAGCTTAGTTCCCACTGAGGACTGGAAAGAGAGAGGTGTGTCTTCCCATCCCTGGGGCACTTGCCACCAATCTTTGATGACCCTTGACTTGTGGGGAGGCAGGCTTTTTTTTAGCTCACAATCCCAGGTTACTGTTCATCACAGCTGAGAAGGCAATGCAGGGATTTAAAGCAGCTGGTCACATCCCACCCACAGTCAGGACAGAGAGATGAGGAGAGAGAGATGAGGGAAGGTATGCCTAGCAGTCAGCCGGCTCTCTCTACTCTCACACACACAGAGGCTCCGAAGCCAAGGGCTGCTGCTGGCCACTTTCTGACTGGGGCTTTGCACATGAGTTAAGCCAATCAAGACAAGCCTCAACCACCCCACCGCCCAGCTCCCACCACCACGAGCACACACTGAGTGGATCTGGATAATTATCCCTCAGCGAGCCTCTTTTCCCAGGTGATTCTAGATTTGTATCAGCTGGACAATTAACAGCTGGCTTTGCATAGGAAGATGTGAACGTCGGTACTCAGCTGGCCCTCGGTCCTTTTGCCTCAGTCCAGGACCCCACTCCATGGGGCAGTCCTGCTCACTGTGAAGATGGGTCTTCCCACCTCAGTTCACCCAATCTAGAGACCCCTCATAGACATACCCAGAGGTACCCCCTATCCCCCACACCCAAACCTCCCTACTTGCTCCCTCCACCCTTGCAGCTCCCCCCACCCTTGCAGCTTCCCCCCACCTTGTGATTCTAAATCCCATAAATTGACAATTAAAACGAACTACCACAGGGCCTGCCTAAGGACCTTGTCTTAATTTGGTTATATGCAAAGAACCTATTTCCCAATAAGGCTGCATTCCAGGCCCTGGGGGTTAGAATTTCAGCATTATTGGGCACATGATTACATCTAAAACAGGCCTCTCCTCTCTCTCTTCCCATGGAAAGGAGGGGGTGACACAGGATTATAAATAGGTTATTGAGCTTCTCTTTCTCCAGAGAAAGCCCCAGGGCAACCCAGAGGGGACTCTGAAAATAAGGGGCACCTAGGGCTGCCTGCAGGCTGGAGACAGCATGTATGCCCTTGTGCCCTGTTTGGACAGGTGCCACCGAGGGTGGCCGTGACTTAGAACAGCACCCTCTCCAGCAGAGGGCTTCTCACCCACTCTCTCTACCTCCTGGTCCACTCAGACATAAGGAGTCTCCACCGCATGCCCGCACCACCACAGGCTAAGCCGCTCTTACTAAGCCTTCCCTGGCACAGTGGACTGAAAGCCCTCTGGAAACCAAATTAAACCTTTCCTGCTTCACAAACATGGAGATCTGAGTTCCAATCCCCTGTACCCGTATAAAGCTTTGTGTGGTGGCATGCAGCTATACTCCCAGAGCTGTGGAGGCAAAACCAAGAGGATCCCTGGGGCTCCCTGGGCAGGCAAGTCTAGCTGAACCAACAAGCTCCAGGGCCTCTGGGGAACCTTGTCTCAGAAGATAAGACAGAGACTGATTAAGAAAGACACCTGATGCTGGGAAGCAGTGGTACACGCCTTTAATCCAGCACTGGGAGGCAGTGGCAGGCGGATCTCTGTGAGGTCCAGGCTAGTCTGGACTACAAAGTGAGTTCAGGACAGCCAAGGCTACATAGAGAAACCCTGTGTTGGAAAAATAGAAAAAGAAAAAAAGAAAAGATATCTGACATCAACCTCTGGCCTCTCTACATGTGCTCTGTCTGTCTGTCTGTCTCTGTCTCTTTCTCTCTCTCTCTCTCTCTCTCAACACACCAACAAAAATACACTCATAAATCAAGCTTTCTTCTGTTAAGTTGTTTCTGTCAGGCACCACGGCCACGGCAATGTGAAAGGAATAAAGCCATGTATAAATACGTATCAGGTTAATTAATCAGCTGACTCATCGATTAGCAAAGGCCTAGGACGGAGGGCTTCCTGGGAAATCTGTGGCACACTCCCATCAGCTGTTAAAACATAAACACCAGAGGCGAGAAGGAACACCATGTGTTTCTGTCCTCCGGAGGCTCTGAGAGATTGACTGCCCTTCTGTAAAGCAGCTGCGGGTCCTGAGAGACACCAGGAAGCCATTTTTCCTGGTGAGGCCACAACTCATGGGCTGGGAGGATTTAGTAAATGAGCCCTTGGTGGAATGAGAACAAATGTGCTTTCCCATGCTGGGCCTGACCTGCCACCTCTGCCGGGGAAGAAATGATATCTCCTCATACAGGTGGAGTGTTGGACCTGTCTGCTGGGGCTACATCCCAACCTGTGTCCTGAGCCAGTGTGGGGGAAGGGCGGGAGCTGGGGTGACAAGCTGGCCCTTAAATGTTCCTCTATTAGTTACTGTGTGTGTATGTGTGTGCGTGTGTGTGCTGCCTGTGCCTGTGCACATGTATACGCACACAGGTGCACGCCTTCTATGGCTGGGCATGTGAGTCCCTCTGCCATCTGCCGCTGTGCACACCAGGCTAGCTGGCCTGTCTGATTCCAAGACTTCTCCTGCAATAGATAAATAGACACGCACTCCCTGGTCCAGCTTTAGTTGAGTTTCCAAGGGGTCAAGCTCAGGTCCTCATACTTGGGAGGCAAGCACTTTAGCCTCTAAGACATCTCCCCATCTCCTAGATTAGTGACTTGGACCATTGCCATGACAAAGACCTGAGGAAGACGGGTGATCTTCAATGGGCCATCTTTCTATGCGACCTCCTCTGGCCAGGCCCCACACCTCTTAAAGTTTCCAGCACCTCCCAAACAGTGCTCTCATCTTGGCACCATGTGTTCCAATTAGAAGCTGACAAGGTGAGCGAGCGACCCCTGTGGAGACCTCTCTGTGCCTCCCACCTCATTTGAGGCGGAGTCTCTGGTTTGTGGCTGTGTGTACTATGCCAGGAATCCTCCTGTCTCTGCCTCCCATCTCATCAAAGACATGTTTGGCTTTGTATGGGTTCTGATCTCAGGTCCTTATATTTACATGGCTGGAGCCTTACCATGGAATCTTCTCCCACCCACCCTCCTCTTTAACTCACCCATGAACGTACTCAGTATGGACATCACAGCGGGTAATGTCGATTTATAATGTCTACATGTTGGACACACCCACAATTCAGGTAGGAGTTCGGCCACCCCACCTCACAGATGGGGAAGCCGAGGCTAAGAACTTACATCAGCTCCCTTTCCAACCCCTCTGCCACAAGTCCACACAGTGAGGTCTCAGATGGGAATGAGAGGACCCAGGGAGGGAGTCTCTCGCAGGAGGATATTTCCAATCCACCCTCGACAATTTCCAGGCTTGCATCTGTCAGTGCCATTTGTTGCTGTCCCACAAAGAGTTCCTCAGCCACAGGAGGAAAAGGCATCTCTTCCAGTGTCTGCAAGACCAACTGCACCAACTGAAAGCTCCACTCCTGGTCCTGACCCTGGACATGACTTGGGACATGAGACAGTCATCCGAGCTTCCAGAGACCTTCAGTATTTTCATCGTATCCAAGCCCTAAATAGCAGACTGAGCCAAAAGTCACCTGCTGGGGAGGTGGACCTCCCCTCAGCTCCTGTGGCCTTCTGTTCCCGGCCCTGTTGCTGGAGAGTAAATGTTACACTGTGAATTCTCTCCTAACACATCAGTGGTCTGTGACCAGGGCTTCGTCCCGGCAGAGAGGCTCATCCATCACTGCCAGCAAGTGGGATACAGGTTTTCAGACTTCTTGGCAAAATGCAGTTACTCAAAGCCTGCACCTGTTCCAGGACACATTGCCAGGGTGGGAGGATGTCTTGCATTGGCTGGGAGGATTCGGGGATGAGGATCAGGGTGTGAGCTGCCTTTCTTCAAGGTGAGTGGGAATAGCACTCTATGCAGTGGACAGTCTAGGAGGTATCACCCCAGAGCCGGAGCAACCGGAAGTGCAGCCCAGGTAGGAAGAATTCACCCAGCCATTGTCAAGACTTTTCTCAGGAAATAGCACAAGCTACGGAGAAGGAATAGCGGGGCTTCTGATTCGCAAGAATGCAAAATGGCAGTCTCTAAGTCAGCTGAATGGAAAAGAAAGCCTACCCTGGGGTCCTCCTGGCTCTGCAGCCTAGGGACAGAGCTGTCACTGAGAACTACATTTGACCAAAGAGGAACCCAGGCCCCTAGAACATTTGCCACTTCTGCTTCTGCTTGCAAAAGCATCATAACTGGGCTGGGAAAGATGGCTCAGTCAACAAAGTCTTTGCTGCCCAAGCAGAAGGACCTGAGCTCTACCTCCAGCACCTATGAGAATAAGCACAAGTGAGCATGCTGGTACATGCTGGCAATCCCAGAGCTGGGGAGGCAGAGGCACGAGGACCCCTCAAACTAACCAGCCATCTTAGCCTGCTTAGTGAATTCCAGATTCTGTGAGAGACTCCATTTCAAACAAATGACGGAGAAACCAGAGGTGGCTCAGTTGGTGATGGATTTGCCACACGTGCATGAAGAGCAGAGTCTGGATCCTCGGCTCCCATGTGAACAGCCAGGCAAGACGGCCCATGACGGCACTTCCGGCAGAAGATGCAGAGACAGCTGATCTCCGGCCAAATTCCAGGTTTTAGCGAAAGACCTTGTCTCAAAAAGTAAAATGGAGACAATCAAGAGAGACACCCAACAATGACCACTAGTCTCCACAGACACACAAACACATATACCACACAGCCAAATAAATAAATAAAATCTTTAAAAACCTACCATGGTATATGACTGCCGAAGAATCCCACACACACTCACACTCACACACACACACTCATACATTCACACTCACACTCACACACATTTTCTCACATACTCACACATACTCACATTCACACTCAATCACACTCACACACACTCACACACATTCTTTCACATACACTTACACATACACGCATTTACACAGAACCACACATACACTTATACACACTTTCACACACACACACACACACTCATACACTTTCACACACGCGCACACTCACACATTCACACACACTCACATGTACTCACACACATTCTCACACACACACATACATACTTACATACATCCACACACATCTCACGAACACACACACACACACACACACACACGCCATAACTAAGGCTTACTCTCATTCGCAGTGACATTGTTTCTTGCCCAGGACGTGTACCAGGTGTGACATTGACTTCCTTAGGAGACAGTCCTGCTGAGTGTCATCCTTAATGAATTAGTAATACCCAAATCCACGTGTATTCTGGCCCAGCTCTCCATCTCAAGATAGTAGATCTCTGCTTTTCAAATATATGGTTGCTGCCTCTGCGGTGGTGTGTGAGGACAAAATAGTAAATATTATCTCCATCTTCTCTGGCCATCGGAGGAGGGCGGATGGAAAAGGAGGTCGTAATTCTCTTTGCCAAAGTGAACAGTCACCTTGCGGCTATTATCCCAGCCTGACCTTGATGCTCAGTGCTTTCTGCTTGGTCTTCAGCTGTTTCGAAAGAAACAGGCTGCCAAGAGATAGAAGGTGTCAAAGTAGCCATCAGTGTTCCTCTTAGCTGGGTTGTAGCTGAGAAAGGAAGAAAAAAAGCAGGTAATGCAGGGAGAAAAATGAAAGAATGGACGAAAGGAAGGAGGGAGGGAGGAAGAGAGGGAGGGAGGAAGCCTTGGGTTTGATACCCAGCACCAGTATTAACCAGACCAATCCTGCAGGCCTGTAATCTCAGCACTTAGAATGACAAGGCAGGAGGATCAGAAGTTTAAGGTCATCCTTGGCTACATAAGGAGTTTGAGACCAGCCTGGGCTACATAGGACCCTAGCTCGCTCAAATGAATGAAGGGATGTGGATGGATGGATGGATGGATGGATGGATGGATTGATGGATGATCAATTCAATGCCGCCTGCTGAGTGGGCTCTCCCAAGGCTGACTGGTCCTCCTGCCTCTAACTGCCAGCAAACCTCCATAGGATCAATTGATTTGGCTCTAGACTTGGTCATGACCCCAGCAATGTCCCTCATTCCGAGATACCTGTTTTGGTGGCCTCTGCCACTATCACAAAAGACTTTCTTGGCTTCTTGTCCACACTGCCCTTCAAATCACATGCCCTTCAGGTAATTTCCCAACATGTCACATATCCCCACACAGAACTGGTCCTGAGCCTCCCCAACTCAGACCAGTTCCCTCTGGCGGGGGTATGTCCATTCCTGGTTCTAAGGCTTCTGAGTGTGCCTCTTTAGCTTCTTGCTAATACCCAGGCCCCTCTGGCACAGTATGTCTCCAGGAGACCACTCTGTTCCTTGTTCGCGGTGCCTTCGATGCTCTCCTGGCTGACCCAGCTGCCCGTCTCTGCAGTGATCCTTACGAGTCTTCCAACTTCAACCATTTAATAAATTACAGACTTCTGCTTGTATTTGCATAGGAAGTCTGTAATTAGCCGTGGGGCATTTTGTTAAACTTCTCTGAAAGATGCTGAAGAAAAAAAGAATAAATTCTCGTATTGTATTGTAGTCCTGGGAGATCGCTCGGTTCCCCGCCTCCACATCGCCCCCACTGAGCCACCATCGACCGAATTTCCACTTTCTGCTTGCCAGCTGCTTCTTTTTAACCTCTGAATTCACTTTCAGGATCCAGAGCAGTTTCCAACGTCCCCATCTTTGTCAGGAGGGTCTTACTTACCAAAGTTAATTTTGTTCATACTGCAGCATTCTTGAGAATAAGTATGAATCTTGTTTATTTGCTGTGTTCTACCAGTGAGTGGCAATCACAAATGAATTACCATTGTTCAAGAAACTTGCTCACGTGTTTTGGAGCCATTGAGAGACATCTCGCAAGATGAAACTGGGCTCAATGAAAGCTCTATGCCAAAGCATTGTTAGCTTAGGGTCCCCCAGTAGGAGAGTCCCTTGGATCTGGGACCTTAGAAGTAGTATTTGTTTCAGTCTCCAAAGACCATCATAGTTCTGCCATCTGTCTCACTAACTCCCTGGCAGGCAAGAGAAGGCTGGCTTCACAGGATGGCTCTCTGCCCGTTAGAAATGCGAACCTTTCTGTTTCCTTGTAAAGAAATCTCTGGCTCTTTTCAAGGCTGTCCAAAAGGAATAGGGCTGTCAAGGAAGAACTTTGTACTTGGCTCAACAAGGTTATTCTCCATTTATTTCCCTGAAAGCAATCAGGCTCTGTACTCTGGGGAAGGAAGCAGGGGAGTATATCTACAGAAACTTCTGGGGGTCTCACCAGTGCTGGGAAGATAGCCCTTGCAAGATCCCTGCCTTCTGGAAGATTCTAGCCCAACAGACAACAGAGCCTAAGAAGTCACAGGGAGAGGGGCTGCCTTAAGAACAGGCACAGGAGTCAATCAAAAACAAGAGCTGGAACCTCCCCTTTAGGATGGAGGTCTGTCAAGGACTCATTTCCTGTCTTATTCTGTTTCTCTTCGTGGTGCTGGGGCTGTTACTCAGTACCCTGTACATGCTAGGCAAATACTCTGCTGCTAAGCCACACCCCAACTCCTCCCTGGGGGATTCTAGGCAGGGGCTCTACCACTGAGCCACACCCCCAGCCCCTCCCTGGAGGATTCTAGGCAGGGGCTCTACCACTGAGCCACACCCCAGCCCCTCACTGGGGGATTCTAGGCAGGGGCTCTACCACTGAGCCACGCCCCAGCCCCTCACTGGGGGATTCTAGGCAGGGGCTCTACCACTGAGCCACACCCCAGCCCCTCACTGGGGGATTCTAGGCAGGGGCTCTACCACTGAGCCACACCCCAGCCCCTCACTGGGGGATTCTAGGTAGGGGCTCTACCACTGAGCCACACCCCAGCCCCTCACTGGGGGATTCTAGGCAGGGGCTCTACCACTGAGCCACACCCCAGCCCCTCATTGGGGGATTCTAGGCAGGGGCTCTACCCCTGAGCCACATCCCCAGCTCCTGACTGGGGGATTCTAGGCAGGGGCTCTACCACTGAGCCACACCCCAGCCCCTCATTGGGGGATTCTAGGCAGGGGCTCTACCATTGAGCCACACCCCAGCTCTCACTGGGGGATTCTAGGCAGGGGCTCTACCACTGAAGCATGACCCCATGCTTAAGGAGTAATAACTTCTAAGAAATTATTACATTTGGGGTATAAGAACTTGTGCCCCAAGTCAGATCTGGTCACCCATTTTTCAATAAGTCAATAAAAGAGCCAAATCAATAGTGAGAAGCAGAACTAGGAGATGGATTGATGTATTCAATGGGGGCACACTGAGAAGAGGGTCAAGGAGATTTGGCAGAACCTCTCAGTCTGTCTTTAGGGCCCTAAAATGAGATCAAAGTTTAAATAGAGGCCAAGGATAGGCATGTCTAAGTAGTCCCCGTCAGTCACGGTGTGGTCCCGCCCACCATTGATCCATCCTTGTCCTCACAGTTGGAGGAAGTCTGACGAGGTGTTAGAACTGTAAAACCTCCCTGGAAACAAGTTCTCCATCAGGTGGAGCCTTTTCCTTCTCCCAGAGTGGGATTTCTAGGGAAATTCCCGTTTCTCCCAGGCCCATTGTTCGATAGTCTGACGGATGAATGTCTCTTTAGAATACCTTCATTTCTGCCAGGCTGGTTAGCAAGTGGCCAGTCTGCACCTGACTGAAATCAACTCAAGCAGTTGACTAACACTTTCTCTTGGGCCTCAGCTAGAGGTTAATCTCTGTTTTCTTATTTAACACATATAGAGTTTCTGGAATACCTGAAAGCCTTAAAACAAGTCATTAGAAATTTTGTAGCTCAGCCGGAGAGTGGTGGCGCACGCCTTTAATCCCAGCACTTGGTAGGCACAGGCAGGCGGATTTCTGAGTTCGAGGCCAGCCTGGTCTACAGAATGAGTTCCAGGACAGCCAGGGCTACACAGAGAAACTCTGTCTCGAAAAACCAAAAAAATAAAAAATGTAGCTGTCTGTTCCTTTGTGCTTAATTTCAGGGGAATTTACCTGAGTCTCCCACTAGTGACTGCGCAGCAGGGGCTCCTCGCTGACCCAGAGCATTTCTGCTCGCCACCCCCAAACTCCTCTTTCCCAGCCAGGAGTTCCCGTGACCATGTCAGAAGCGCACGCGCACACCAATGCATGCATGCATGCACATGCGCATATGACGGCTAGAGGATAACCTTGGCTGTCATCCCTCAGGCATCATCAATCTTTTGAGCCAGGGTCTCTCACTGGTCTGGAATAACCCCAATGAGGCTAGGCTAGCCAGAGAACTCCAGAGAGTCTCCTGTCTCCCCTCTCCAGGGTTGAGATTACAAGCATATACCACCATGCCTGGTACGGCGTGGATTCTGGGGCTCAAACTCAGACCTTCATGTTTGTGCGGTAAGCACTTTACCCATGAGCCATTTCCCAAGCCCCCAAAGGCCACTGGTGGAGAACTGAATTCTAAATAAGTTTTTATTGTTTTTTGTTTTGTTTTGTTTGTTTTGTTTTGTTTGAGACAGTGTTTCTCTTTGTAACCTTGGCTGTCCTGAAACTGACTCTACAGTAAAGGTGTGTGCCACCACCACCCAGCCCAAATGACTTAAATTTTAAGGTCAAACTTTATATTCAAAATGAAAAACTTAATGATCTTCCGGATTGATAGCAAATGTTCCCATTTCTCCATCCCTCCTAGAATCCACTCCCTTAGCCTTGGGATCCTGCAGCGTTCCACCAGCAGGTGCAAACAGTTTGTACGCATTGAATCCAGTCTGACCATATATGAATTACAAATGGCCAACAAGATGCAGCAAAAATGAATGCAAGCCAGTCAGGAGGCTAGGCTTCAAGAGTGTGTGCACAGGTGTTGTCTGTCTTCAAATGTTGCCGTCTCCATGGCAACAAGCCCAACTGTTGCTGGAGCATGTAACACCCTGGGGACTGTAGCCACCAGCAGCTCACCCACAACAGCGGTGAACTCAACCAAGATGCTGAGGTTCTAAGATCTGGGGGCACACAAACACATACACAGGGGGAGAGCTTTCAATCCACACAGTACTTTGTTTCCTGGCATTATATATGGTAATAGACTCTTTTGGTAAATTCCAGGCTATGTGCTTGCTCTAGTCTGATGAGCAAGATCTAACCATGATTCCTGGCTTGTCCAGAAGCCTAGAGTCTGTGAGGTTTTCCAAACCAACAACTCTGAGTTTGCTGCAACCAAATACTCCGATGAAAACAAAGAGAGGAAAGGTTAGTTTGGGCTCATGGTTTCAGAGGAGTTTGGCTCTGTCATTGAAGAGAAGGTGTGGCAGTGGAAAGGAAAGTCTGGGACTCCTCACATCCTGTAAGATAGGAAGCAAGACTGAAACCAGAGGTTGGCATAAGCTACTGCTTAGTTAGGGTTTCTATAGCTGTGATGAAGTACCATGACAAAAACCAAATTGGGGAGGAGAGGGTTTCTTTGGTTTATACATCCATTTTTATCATTGAACATTCCATGTTCATCATCGAAGAAAATCAGGGTAGGAACTCAAACAGGGCAGGGCAGGAACCTGGAGGCAGGAGCTGATGCAGAGATCATGGAGGGATGCTGCTTGCTGCCTTGCTCATCACGGCTTGCTCAGACTGTTTTCTTACAGAACCCAGGACCACCAGCCCAGGATGGCACTACCCACAGTGGACTGCACCCTTCCCTATCAACCATTAATTTTAAAAATGCCTTACAGCTGGATCTTAGGGAGGCATTTTCTCCACTGGGGTTCCCTCCTTTCAGATAACGCTAGCTTGTGTCAAGTTGGCATAACACTAGCCAGCAGGGCTACAAACACCCATCCCTACTGTCCTAAATCCACCAGCTAGGACTAATAGCCACAAGATTCTGCAATCCCCCGACAGCCATCCAAGGGGGGGACCCAGTGTTCAAACACTTGAGCTTGTTGGAATAGTGATGGGTAATGGTCAACTTAACACAACTTGGGATCTCCTTGGAAACAACCTCCGAGATGCCCATGAAGGAGCATCCAGATGACATTAAGTGAGGTAGAAAGACCAAGCCTACCTGTGGAGGGCGCTATTCTATGGACTGGGGTGCTAAGGGAGCATGGGAGCTGAACCCCAGCATCCATCTCTCTCTGCTCCCTGACTGTGGATCCACGTGACCAGTAGCCTCAGACTCTCGCTTCTGTGATTTTGCAACTAGGAAAGGCTGTGCCCTGGAACTGTGAGCTAAAATAGACCCCTCCCTCCTTAAATTGCTTCTCTCAGGCCTTTAGTCACAATAGCAACAACAGTAACTAATATAGAGACTGTGGTGGTTTAAATATGCCTGGCCCAGGGAATGGCACTATTTGGAGGTATGGCCTTGTTGGAGTAGGTGTGGCCTTGTTGGAGTAGGTGTATCACTGTGGGCGAGGGCTTTAAAGCCCTCATCCTAGCTGCCTGGAAGCCAGTCTTCTCCCAGAGGCCTTCACATGAAGAAATAGAATTCTCAGTTCCTCTAGCCTGGGTGCTGCCATGTTCCCACTTTGATGTTAATGGACTGAGCCTCTGAACCTGTAAGCCAACCCCAATTAAATGTTGTCCTTATAAGACTTGTGTTAGTCATGGTGTCTGTTCACACCAGTAAAACCCTAAGACAGAGAGACATTTCACATTTAAACTGTAACCAGCCCCAAATTTGGGGCCAGTGACACATGTGTGCCTAACACACACATCACTGTCTAGAACAGCGGTTCTCAACCTTCCTAATGCTGCAACCCTTTAATACAGCTCCTTATATTATAGTGACCTGCAAGCCACATTATTTTGTTCCTACTTCATAAACTGTAATTTTCCTACTGTTATGAATCACAATGTAAATATCTGGTATGCAGGATTTCTGATGGGCGACCCCTGTGGGGGTCGTGACCCACAGGTTGAGAACCTCATGCTTTTTTCTCTGTCTTGGCACAACAGTCCAGAAGAGGCACAGAACAGTATTCACTTTGCACCTTCACTCTCAGCCACATAAACATTTGAGTTTCACTGCCCCAGGCAACAGCTTGTTCCTTTTTAATTAACTTGCCTTTATTGATTTTACACATTCATCAGCAAACACCAACGCGCCTTCATGTGTGTCTATGAAGGCAGCACTTACCTGGCACAGTGTTCTGGGCCACATCTGATACTCCAGGCCACACATGGTGCTCCCTGTTGTGTACACCTTTTCATTGTGGGGAATTGATAGATGTGCTGCTTTCTGCTTTCAAGGATTGGGCATTAAACGAATGATCTTATGCACGCTAAGGTGTGCACACCCCTAGTCCTTCACTGGGGGATTCTAGGCAGGCCTGTTAGCGGGTACTTTCACCCATTGAGCCATCTCTTAGGTCCTTCAGCTTATGTTTTTGATGAAGGGACTCATATTGAACTTGGAGCTTGCCAACCGTTCTAGATTGACTAGCCAGGGCTCCTCCTGGCCTTGCCTCTCCGGCTCTAGGATTACTGGTGTGTGCTTCTCTGTCTGGCTCTTTTGTGGATTCTTAGGGATTGAACTCAGGTCTTCATGCTTGTGCAGCAAGCACTTCAATCTTCCAGGTTCTATAAGTCAACAGACTTTATGGAAACTATACCTCCATTCCAGTTCCATACTGTGCCCCCCACTGCCACCCCTCCCCCATGTGCTTTAGATCTTTTAGGAAAAAAGCACCAAGCTCTGCCAAAGATGCTCTTAGTGGTCAAAACATCGATCTCCCCAGCACTTCCAGGCACTCATCAGGCCTGCATATCAGAGGTAAGCCATTCTCAATTTCTTAATATACATATACCTGTGTGTATGTGTGTGTGTCCCATACACACATATCTATATGCACACATGCAAATGTATCTACACACATATGTGTACATGCCCACACATACATTCATCGTGTTGATTCTGTGTCTGTGGAGAATGCAGACAGGCATCTCAAAGTTCCTGGCCACGAACCCCCAGTAGATTCAGCTTGGGCAGTAGAGATTCCAAACGTACCAGATGTAGAGGAGAATTTGGAGATGGTATCAGTCAGCTTTCACTGCTGTGACAAAAAGTACCCAACAAAAGTAACTTACTGAAGAATGGCTTTGCTTTCTTTCATGATTTGAGCCCATCATGGCAGCCCATCATGGCAGCCCATCTTACAGCCCATCATGGCAGGTAAGCCTTGGCGCAGTGGCCGGTCACATTGCAAGTGCACACAGGAAGCAGAGAGATGAACACTGGTGCTCAGCTCACTTTCTCCTTATTCAGTCAGGACCTCAGCCCACAGAATGCTGCTCCCCACACTCTCCAAATGAGTCAATGTAGAGTCTCCCTCACAGAGATGTCCAGAGATGTGTCTTCTAGGTGATTCTAGATCCCCTCAAGTCAACAGTCAATTCAAACCATCACAGAGATCCTCCCTAAGTGCCAGGCTGCAGATCCGGGTGCCAACAGGGCCAAGGCATGCATGTGGCACAGCTGTGTAAGATGAGACTGTGTGGGGGATGGGGGACGATGGCTGCAAGCCAAGGGTGCAGTCACAGCTATGCAATGCATAACCAAGAACCGTGATCATCTCTTCAGAGATAGCTCAGGGGTCTGTGAGATGCCAGCTGGGTCTCTACAACACATGTATCAGTGAAGAAAGTATTATTTGGAAGTTCCACTGGGTTAGCATGTCCCAGGCTGCTCCTCGTGTGGCTTGGGTCTTATCCATATGGTTCCATTGCCATGTGGCACTTGGATTCCCCTTTGGGGAGTTACACAGAATTACTTTTGCTGGTCAAAACCAACCTCAGGCGCATCAGGACTGAGTGGGAAAGTGACCAAGATTAGAATTATCAGGTGTCATGGCTCACAGGATGGGTGGCACTCTGCTAGAATCTGTCCATCACAAAAGAAAGTTCACACTTAAAGACACTGCTAAGACTCCACTCCTAGGAGTGACTTCTGCTTACAAACCAAAACTTTGGAGTGGGAGTGTCCATGTGGAACCTCCAGGGCCATCGGTCTTCCTTCACTGACAATCCTGTTTTCAAAGCTAGCCATCCTCCTTGAAGTGTGTCTCAGAGCTGTCTTTCTTTTTCATGGCTTGGTAATATTTTTATTGTGTGCAATAATATTACTAAATATTACTAGTACTAGATTGTGTCCACCCACACTTCCATTTGGTGGGCATGCTAGTTGTTTTGAAAGTTGTGAATAGCACCAATATGGTTATCCAGGTACAATCCGTTTGAATACAGGGATTTAAAAACCAGCCATACTCTCAGAAGCAGATCTTACATGAAAATGTAGGATCTTTGGTTCTGAAGCTAACACATATTCCTGGATCGTAATAGAAGGAGATAGAGCCAAGAGATGTGTGAGGATATGGGCAGTCTGCCAGGTCCTCCTGGCTTTTTCTGAGCTTTTTCTGGGCTGGTTCTGATTTTAACAAGGAATCAGAACCAGAAAATTGCTCTGGTCAAATCCTTCCCAGATGTTCAAAGAACACAAATAAAGCCTCCTGATGGGGCAGTTTCTAGGGGTGGAGACGAGTTTGATCTCAGTTTTTGCTTTTAAAAGTAGATGCATATACATTCACCCATGTGCATACACACTCACATGTATGCACACACACATGAGCACACACACGTACTCATGTGCACACACACTAATTCATGTGCACACACTCATGCCTACACACATACTCATGAGCACATATACATTCATATGCACACAGTCATGTACACACACACACACACACACACACACACACACACACATACACACATACACAAACACTGCTGAACCCAAAGACAGCCCCATCATTTTCAATAATAAGGATTCCCAAGCCCTCTTGGCACATAGCACATGCATGGAGATTGAAGGACAACCTTCAGTGTTAACCCTTGCCTTCCACCTTGTCTGAAACAGGATCCCTCCTTTGTTCTTTACTGCTGTGTCTGCTAGGCTAGCTAACCCAGAGATCCTCCTTTCTCTGCCCCCCGCACCTCACCACAGAAACACTGGGAATAGATAGATAGATAGATAGATAGATAGATAGATAGATAGATAGATAGATAGATAATTTCCCCATCAGGCTTTACATGGCTTCTAGAGGATTCGAACTCAGGTCTCTGCAACTAAGCAGCAAATGATTCACCCACTGAGCCATCTCCCCAGCTCTCTTTTATCTTTCCAATCCCAGAAGAGCTCCTCCCAGAAATGAGGATCTGAGAAAACATGAAGATGTTCAGAACAAAAAAGACCCCAAAATCCCTAGCCTCATACCTTTGGTTTTCGTGAGTCCACAGAACTGTCACTGTTACTATATATTGAAAGAAACATTGTCACCCCCAGGGGCTCCAGAGGTCCGGAGCTTGGAGTTACAACTCGGGATCTCAATAGATGTTGGCTGTTATGCAAAATTAATTATCTTGGTCATTTGAATGTTTTCCCCCAAACATAATATAATCTCATTACAGACTACTCCATACCAGAGTGAATCACGAGCCAAATTCCATTTAGGAAATTGAAGGTAATTTAGAGTTATATGATTTGAAGAGAGAGAGGGAAAAGAGGAAGAAAGCCCTTTCTTTGCTAAATGCTAATTTGGTCCAACTCCATAATGTAAAAGTGACTTTCATTTGCTTGGGAATTGCTGTAAGCATGGGGGACAGTGAAGGCTCAGTTTGAAATGTTTGAGTAAGTTCTCTAGCTGTCTTTGGGAAGAAATTCTGAGATGCAGCAGCAAAGGACACAATTCCAATGGGATTCCATAAGACAGAATGTGTCTGCTGGTGGTCCATGGGAAATGCAGCCCTTAGAACCATAGACAATGAAGATCCCAGAGAGGAGACACTGGGAGGAACACGCAGAGAGAAAACAGCCAACTGGACAGTTTGAACAGTTTAAGTAAATCAGCTCAGCTGCTGTAACAAAGAGTATGTATTAGTCAGCTGCTGTAACAGAAGGATACATATTAGCTCAGTTGCTACTTATAAAGGTGTGTATATTAGCTAGTTTAGCTGCTGTAACAAGAAGCGTGTACATTAGCACATCAGTTATAAACAAAAAGATACATATTAGGTCACTTGCTATTATAAAGGAGTGTGTATTAGCTAGTTTAGCTGCTGTAACAAGAAGCATGTGCATTAGCACATCTGTTATAACAAAAGGATGTGTGTTAATTCAGTTGCTTACCAAGAAGATGTGCATTGTCAGCTGGGTGTTGTAACAAAACAGGATGTATCAGCTCTTGTAACAAATGTATGTGTATTAGTCACCTCAGCTGCTGAACAAAATGCACCATCCGGGTGATTTAATATTGCAAACCTGTTTTCTCACAATTTGAGAAGCTGAAAGCGTGAGGTTAGAGCATGTTGGCAGCTCCCTCGGCCTCCTCATAAACGCTGTCCTTCCCACAGCATCCCCATGTGGCCATCTCTCTTTCGTGTCTGTGTTCTAGACTCCTCTGTACTTCACCATCTCTGTAAAATTGCATGCATTCAGATAGGATTGCAGGTCCACCTCAATAACTTCTTTTTACCTTAACTACATGTTCTAATGTTCTCTTTCCAAATATGGCTGCATGGCGAGGCAATGGAAGGCAGGGTTTCAGTATATGGATTTGGGACAATACACTTCTCCCTTTACCCATTGTGGAGCCAAGTGCCTCAGCTTAGGCCCATCATGTCAAACTGAGATGCCAACATCCTTATCTGATCTCCCTGTGCCCTCCCTCATCTTTCTAGAACATTCTATACATAGTAGCCAAAATAACAGCTGTCCTTTCCTCCTTCCTTCTCTTTCTTCCTTTTTCCTTGTTTTCTCCTTCCCTCATCCCCTTCCTTCCTCTTGCCTGTCTGTCTGTCTATCTGTCTTTAACATTGGAGATGGAAGCCAGTATTTCTAACATTCCAGGCAAGCATTCTACCACTGAGCCACCCCCTCAGACCCTCACTGAAGGATTCTAGGCAGGGGCTCTACCGCTGAGCCACACTCCAGCCCCTCACTGGGGGATTCTAGGCAGGGGCTCTACCACTGAGCCACACTCCAGCCCCTCACTGGGGGATTCTGGGTTAATGGATACTGCTGAGGCATACCCCAACCCATGGTTCACATTTTATTTTGAGGTAGAACCTTACTAAGTTTCCAAAACTGGACTTGAATTTGCTCTGTAGCCCTGGCTAGCCTTGCAGTCCTTCTCTCTGAATCTCTGAGTAACTAAGGCCACAGGCCTTATCTCTATCAGAGACTCTCTGTCCAAGCTCCCAGTAGCTTCCATGGGGTTCTAAATAGATGCCAAATCTTCACTGGAACGCTATTCACCTTGAGGTGAGCCACTCATGCTCCCAGCCATGGTGTTCTGCCTCACCATGGACCCAGGAGCAGTGTAGGCAATGGCCTGAGACTACAGAAACAGTGAGCCAGGATCCATCCTTCTTCAAGTTCATTTATTCACCCATTCATCTGGAGTCTGTTATTTTGAGACATGTTCTATGTAAGCATCTCCAGTACAGCAGGTAACGGATGGTGTTGAGAATTCCCTGAGGAATTGGCATTGTAGTGGAGACACCAAAGATGAGACAGCATGAACCAGCTAGACAACAAGTGAGTTTAGAGGCAAAAGTAGAAAATGAAGACATTCAACCACATGTCACAGAACAGTGAAGATTCTGGAAGCTCCCTGAAACCAGAGGAGGCAAGGAGTAGCATTCAATCCCTGTTCTGTTGTGGTGATCAAACACTTGGAGCAAACCAACTGTAGGCAGCAAGGGTTTACTTGTCTTATTCTTCTAGGTCATGGTCCATCCCTTAAAGAAGTCAAGGCAGGAGCACGAGCAAATCATGGAGAACACTGCTGGCTCCTTCAGGCTCATGCTTAGCTTTCTTATATACCCCAAAACCACATACTTAAAAAATGGTGCCTCATAGGGTGGGTGGGCCCTGCTACATTGATTGACAATCAAGACAATCTCCCACAGATATACTCAGAGGCCAACCTAATCTAGAAAACATTTCATTGAGGCTTCCTCTCCAGTTGACTCTAAGTTGTGTTAAGTTGACAATTAAAACCAACCACCACATACTGTGCGGAACCTAGTAAACCATCTAGTATAGAAGAAAAAAGCAGTGCTTTGCTAAGCAGCTGCATCCGCCAATGCTGGCATCTATCCTTTCGATGACTATGGTGTAACTCTCTCTGGAGCAGAGGATTATGTTCCTGGACTGTCACACATTGCCACAAAGTGAAGCAACGTCTCTCACTGTTCTGAGGGCCAGAAACATGAGCTAAAAATATGGGCAGGGTGAATTCCCTGGTTTTCTGGGGCAGTCGGCTTCATGACTCTCTGTGAGCTTCTAGTCATTCCAGAAAATTCTTGGGGCTGTTTCTGTGATGTGCAAATGTGTCTCTGGTTTCTGCCTCTCACCTGTGTTTCTCTGCGTCGGGCTCTTTTTAGAAAGCCCATCAGTTTCTCTCCTTTTAGCTGTGACAGGACACCTGACAAGGAGTGACGAGAGGACGGCAGGGTCTGTCTCAGCTTGTGGTTCCTCTTGGCTGCAGATGCGTGAAGCTGCTGGTCACATTGCAACCACAGCCGGAAAACAGAGAACAGCAGGCTTTCTCCTTTACTCAGTCTGTGATCGCTGCCCGCGGTGTGAAGCTGCCCGCGGTGTGAAGCTGCCCGAGGTGTGAAGCTGCCCGCGGTGTGAGGGTGCGTCGTCCTTCCTCAGTTTTCTCAGACTAAAATTCCCTAAGTGATCTCCCCAGAGGCTTGTCTCCTAGGTGATTCCAGTCCCTGTCACATTGATGATTAAAGCTAACAGTCACTGGGCATGGCGGTGCACCCCTTTAATCCCAGCACTCCAGAATCAGTGGTAAGCAGCTCCGTGAGTTCAAGACAAGCCTGGACTAGACAGATGGTAAGACCCTGATTCAAAACAGCAATTAACCATCATACTTATCATCGGATTTATGGTGGTGTTGTTTTATAAACAAAAATCTCAGTCATTTGATTTTACCAATGAAAACTCAGGAGCTGAGACTTCTTTCACTGTGATGAATGCCCACTAGCCCAGAAAGGCAAAGAAATCACCTGACATCCCAGAAGGAAAAGGCTCCTTATACACAAGGTCTTAAATACCTTTCCATTCAAAGACCTTCCTTTCTGTTCACTTGCATTCAGCTTGGTTGCTTGCTCTGCCTCTTGACCTATGATTGACTTTATTTAGCTCTTGGATTAAAGGTGTGTGCTAGGGCTGAGCCACACCACAACAAGATTTTTTTTTTTTTTAGCAACTAATACAATCTTGTTTTTCATCATGTGATCCAATATATCCTGCAACATGATGGGTCCTACCCTAAATCTGAGATGATGTTATCTCAAGACCTTCTCCCTAGTAGCAGCTACAAAAACCCTATTTCCTGGTGAATTTACTGTAGTAGTTGCTTTTGCACCACTGTGACAAAACTCCTGCTGGAAACAACTTAAAGGGGGCATTTATTTTAGCTCAGGGCTTCAGAGGGATTTCAGCTCATCAGGCAGGCAGGCACAGCGGCGGCAGTGTGTGTGAGATGGAGCTGCTGTTCGTATCACAGTGAACCAGGAAAGACAGAGGACTCTCCAGACCGGGTGGGTGTAACGTTCAAAGGCCCGCCCCTAGCAAACTGCATCTGTCACTCAGACTTCACCTTTAAAGAAGTTACAAGTCTTCCGAACAGCGCCACCTGCTGGGAACCAAAAGCCCAGCGTGAGAGCGACTGAGCAGCAAGTCAGATTCCAACCCTAACACTAACAGTCCTTTTCTGAAATTCCAGTAAGTATGAACTTGGGAAAGGACTCTATGTGGATGTCTGCAGATTTCACTTCCTTTTTGTCATATGTGTGTGTATTCATATCAGGGAGCCATTGCACGTGCATGTATATTGTCATGTGGGTGGAGACCAGAAGTCAAATGTAGATGTCTTCCTCAATCATCACCCACCTTGATTTCTCGAGAGAGTTCCCTCACTGAACCTGGAGTTCACTGATGCAACTAGACTGAACGGTGAGCTCCAGGGATCCTCTGTCTCCACTTCCCCAACAGTGGGGTTACAGGCTCATCACCACTCCTCACCTTTCCAAATTGATTCTAGAGATCTGACTCAGTCCTCTTGTTTCTATGGCAAGCTCTTTAACAACCAAGCCATTTCCCCAGCCCAGGTTTCCTCATGTTATAATGCCCAAGGCCACATAACTGGGAGCTGAAGAGGGATGCGTGTTACAGAGATTTGAGAGGGCTCAGTCAGGGTTGACCAGGTATATACTAGAGTCTATGAATACTCTTTGCTTACCTGAAATGCATGTTTCCAGAGGCTGCAGACACAAAGCACCACTCTCTCTCTCTCTCTCTCTCTCTCTCTCTCTCTCTCTCTCTTCCCTCTTTCTTTCTCTCTTTCTTTCTCTCTCTCTTTCTTTCTCCCTTTCTCCTTCTCTCACTCCACCCCATTCTTTCACTCCCTCCCTCTTCTTTTCTCTCTCTCTCCTTCCCTCCCTGTCCCTTTCTCTTCCTCCTTCTCCCCCTTCCTTCTTTCTCCCCCTCCTCCTCCCTCTCTCCTCTCTTTCTCCAGGACCTCATGCCCTAGAAATTTGAGAGAAATCTGCAACACATCCAGAGTGAACTGTCTGCTGTTTGCCCTTCTGTCTACTGCTGTTGTCTTTGGCACTGGCGACAGCAGAGGCCCCAGTCTCTCACCTTCTCTCCCTCTCACCTGTTCCTCGGTTTCAGGTACCCTCCAGCACCTTTCATCCTTCATGGTCTGTTTCCCAAAGATTATTTTTGGATACAAAATGAGTGAAAAAAAAAAAAAAGAAGAAGAAGAAACAGAATTCAACTTGATCCCAATAAATCTCAGCCAAATAAACCGGGTCTTTTTTATTCAGTTCAGTTTCTTTGCTGTCTACCAGGCTTCCATGGGCCCTGTGTGTCGTTAATCTGTTGGCTTTGGGGAAGGTATTTATGCAGAATTATGCAACATTATGCCCTGTTCAAGTGGAGGGATGATAGGATGCTTCATGACTGTGGCCTCTGATCCTAAGGGCCCATCTCCCGTTAAGATGGTATTCTGGTTTCTTTCTCTTGCTACGACAAAACCCACCACTGAAAGCAATTTGAGGGAAGAAAGGATTTATTTCAGCTACAGGTTACTGCTGCTTACTGGCTGGTTCACAGTCTCATTCTTCCATATACAGCCCAGGACTGCTTGTCCAGGGAAGGATACTTCCCATTATGGGTTAGAGGAATATAGGCATCACTGTAGGGTTTGGACCCCTACTTCAGGGTGGTCTTGTTTGCAATGTCCAGATTATAACTTCTCATCTTTAGGTAAAAGTAGAAAATGGAAGCTAAGTAAAATGTTTGCCCTGCAAGTGTGAACTTGGATCCCAAGAACCCACATAAAAAGCCAAGTAGGACACTTATAACACAGGTACTGAGGAGATGGGAGGTTGCTCAGCCCTGCTTGGCCATGGCAGGGGTGGTGTGACATGGTTCCCACTCCTGAGACAGAGTCAGCAGGGCTTTCAGGAAGACATAGGCCTCCAGAAGTGCTGATGATTGTTGTGGGCATGTCGTGTGTGTGTGTGTGTGTGTGTGTGTGTGTTTGTTATTACTTCATTTTCCTACTTCAGGAAATATTCTCCTGCCAAGGTTATCAGGGAATGTCCTCCCTGACAAGGATAATGACTCCATGCAATTAGAAATAGCATGAATCCAAGAGTTGAGGGTGTGTCTATGTCCTTAGCAAGAATGCTGAAACCTTCGGGACAACTCTTAAAGTTGTGGGAAAGAACTCTGAAAACATGAGTTCAAAAATATATAATTTCTCAACTATGCAATATGTAAGGATGCAATATGAATTGTATGAAGGGCTTCACAGATCTAAAGGAACAGAGGCAACTCCACTATGAGCCAACTTCTCAGAAACATACTAAGGAAGGAGATGATGATTTAAGGAGTGATAATCACAGGACAAGATCCCACCCGCTAAGTTTTTTGTTTGTGCTTACAAAGGCAGGCAGATTTCTGAGTTCAAGGTCAGCCTGGGACAGAGGGAGTTTAGGTCCAGGCCCAGGCATGGTAGGAATGGAAATTTCATGGTGGGATACCACCCAGCTAGTTTATTGTCTGTGTTTAACAAAGGCAAGCAGATCTCCGAATTCTTTTGTAATGTGTTTGCTGTCTCTTTCTAAGAATCAGGAGGCTGGGGTTAGAGGGATGCTGATTCATGGAATAATTAAAAGGGAACCTGGGGTAATGACTGAATTAATATGTAAATAAAAGTTTGGGCTTTTGATCTGCAAGAGATGAGCTATCCAGAGTCTTTAGAATCTCAGGAGAAAGCTGTTTCGGGAGAGAGCTGTCTAAAAGACTGTCTGAGCAGAACTTGTCAGCTTGTACCCCACCATTTGACTTCCAGTCTCTTCTTCACCACTCTCAAACACCCCTTTTCTCAGGAACCCCTCTACAAGCTGAGGCTGGTCCATGAACAGAAGGCGAAGACAGGTCGCTCCCTGGAAGTCTATGGGCCAGTTGGCCTTGCCCACTTGAAGGTTCAGGGCACTGAAAAACTGTGTCTCAAACAAAAGTTGGCAGTTACTTGTTTTTACTTTCATTTTTGTTGCTGTGACTAAATAATCTTACTAAAAACTTAGGAGATAAAGGGTTTAATTTAGCTTACAGCTCCAGGGTGAGTGCATAATTATGGGTGTATGTGTTCAAACAACTGTTCGTATCATATCCATAGTCAAGAGTAGACAGAAATGAATGTAAGCATGCTCTCCCACTCACTTGCTTGCTTGCTCACTTGCTCACTTTCTTTCCTTGCTTGCCCTTGCTTGCTTGCTTGCCACTCGGCTAAATTTCTCTACTCATACATTTCAGAAGCCCCTGTTACCCAGAGGTTACCTGGGTGTAAATAGTGTAGACTGGGTCTTTTCACATCAATTAACTTAATGAAGATAATCCCAGAAGACATGTTCACAATCCAACCTAATGTAGACAATCCTTCATTGAGACTTTCTTCCCAGGTGATTCTCCTGCATGCTGAATTGACAGAGTCAACCATCACAGCATCAAAGGATGGGCATCAGGTTATCTTCTGATTTCCATATCTAAACATCTGCACATGTTCATCCACAGATGAATGTGAAAACACACACGTGTGTGCCAAGCAGAAGATAAGATGTAAGAGAACTCTAAACAGTATGGGCAGAGGACATCTGAATCCTAAAACAGGAAATGCAGCTATCCTGAGATGTATAGTTATTGTGTACATAGGGACCGTCTTCTGGGGACTTGCCTTTTGCTCCACACCATGCTCACATGACAAGGGAGAAGCCATTCATATTCAATAACCTCTGAACCTTACCCTGCAGGCACAGGTGAGTGGGCACAGAGTAGGAGAGCAAAGGCCTGAGGAAACAAGAGCTGGGGATTTGGTTGTGGATATTATCCATGTTTTGTCCTATAGAACTTGGCTCCTCTTGGAACTTGGGAAATGGAGCAAGAAGAAAACCAACAAGAATTTCCAAGGAAGGTGGTAGACAGATCTTATGTTGTCTTTGGACCAAAACACCTTGAAGAAAAGGGCTTCTCTTGGGCTCACTGCTTCAACACTTCAGTCTAACACAATGGAGAGGGAATGGCAGAGTGGCTCAGTTCACTGTGGTGGGCACACATAGCACTGGCTGCTCACGTTGTAGCAGACCAGGGGACAGAGAGAACCTGGGTCATGATCACTTTTCCTGGGAGACATCTAGTCACCCCAGATGGGTGTCAAGGACAGGCCAAAGTACTATTCCATCCAAGTCCAACTTGGGGGATTGATGAGTTTATTGGACTTGCTTACCAAGCATGAATGAAATGAGGGGTTCCTTACGATAAGTATGAGTGACCCCAAAGCATCACCACAAAGTCTCACCTCATCATGCATGGCAGCTGAATGGTAGCTCCATCATAGAAACCCCCTTTCAGTCAAGCTTACACTCCCTGTAAACACTAGCTAGCATCTCCCACAATGCCTTGCAGCAGCAGAAGGAGGGACTCTCAGGATGATGTATTGACCCCACAGGGAATGCCAGTGGCTCTATTACCATGACCACAGACTTGGCTAGTGTTGATATTTACTGCTTTGTATGCCATGGCTAATAGGGCAAAGCCCTAGATGAAACCTTAGGGAGGATACAACCTTCAAAGGCCCATCTCAATCTCTGCCGGCCAGACCCCACCTCTTACAGGGTCCACAGACTACAAAATAGCTCCATAACCTGGGAACAACCCTTCAAAACATGACCCTATAAGGAACATATCAGAACCAAACCTTAACAGGACTTAAAAACAGCCAGCCAGGGTTTTGAGCCTGAGTTTCCTGTCGAATCAGGGAATAAGGCAGACACAGCCATAATTACCCTTCATTAAGTTCCTCGAGGCTTCTCTGACAAGGGTCTGCATTTCTGTGCCTAAGGACATGTCAACAAAGAGATGGTATATGAAGACCAGGGCTGCTTGTGCACGCCTTTAATCCCAGCACTCGGGAGGCAGAGACAGGTGAAGCTCTGTGAGTTCAAGGCCAGCTTGATCTACACTGTGAGTTCCAGAACAACCAGGGCTACCCAAAGAGACCCTGTCTCAAAACAATGCCACCCAAGCAACAATGACCACAAAAGACGGTACCGAATACTCCAACTCCCATGTTAACTTATCAGCAGTAGTTGCAGAGGGGTGGGCCCAAACTCAGTCTCTTCTGCCAGAAAATATTTTTCTGGCCAGTGAGATGTCTCCACAGCTAAGGGCACCTGCCAACAAGCCTAAGGACCCACGTTTGAACCCTAGAAAGATACAAGAGAGAAATGTTAAGGGACTGCTGACTTGATTTTTCTTTTTAATTAGACTTTGATCATGTCCTCAGCTAGAGGTCAACTTGGTTCTTCCGTTTTGATTTGGTTTGGTTTGGTTTTTTTGATTTGTTTTTTTCCTGATAATCTTGTGAACTACACATTGTAAATTGTTTCCATTGTTACAAGAATTGACTAACCAGACAATGTTTCATATTAACTGTTTGTCCACAAACCTGTAACATGCACCTTTTCCGTGATTATAAAAACAGCTACAAAATTCCTCTCTTGTAATCACTGCCTGCTTTTTATACAAGGGTCCTCCTGCTTCTGGGCTGGGCTGTTTTCATTCTCCTACACCTGAGGAGAGTGGAAGTCTGGCCTGGACAGAAAAGCAAAATGTTTGCCTTACAAGATCTCAGTGTCAGCTCCTAGTTTTCAACACCATGACAAGAAACAACTCCCAAAAGTTATCCTCTGACCTCCACTTACACACAATTGTATGCATGTACCACACCTTTACCCCCCCATTTATATATATATATATATATATATATAAATATAATTTTAAAGAAAATATTTTAAAGCACAGGTCCCAATTTTTAAAATAAGAAAGAGAAAAGGAAATCATGAAGGAAGAAGGAAAGGAGGAAGACCTTTCCATAGCACACATGAAACACACACACACACACACACACACACACACACATGCACACCAGAAATTAGCCATCAGAGTAACCATGGTGACCATTTGTAGAATGGTCCTGACAGGACCTTTGGGAGACCAGATGGGAAGAGCCAAAGATATATTGGTCCAGTCCTCTAGAGAGCCAGGTTGTTCTCTTCCTTCCAGCCATCCATGTAGAACCATTCTACATGGCTCAGCTACAGCAGAGAAAGCCCAGGGATAGAGTCCAGGTGGTGTCTCTTGGGAAGGTGGGACTCTGTCCCCAGTAGAGAGCACAGGGGCAGGGGTGAGAGCCTTACAGCTCCCTCCCCTTGACAGCTGCATCAGCAGCCAGAAGAAACACTTCCTCTTTCCTGCCATGGCTTGCTCCTCCTTTAGAAACAGTTCTCTCTTCTCTCTCTCTCTCTCTCTCTCTCTCTCTCTCTCTCTCTCGGTCATGTATAAGAAAACCACCTCTCTCCGTTTCCCTCACTTCACATAGACTATAGAGCATCCTAAAATGTGTCTGGCCAGCTCAAGACCTTGAAAATTGATTGATATGATGCTTGCAGGTGGCATACCCTTTTATTCAAGACACTTAGCTCCTTCCTGGGCTCAGTAGCAAAACAATGTTTACAAAACTTTCCACTCTGAAGCATATCTCTCTCTCTCTCTCTCTCTCTCTCTCTCTCTCTCCTCTCCTCCCTCCCTCCCTCCCTCCTCCCTCCCTCTCTCTCTCTCTCTCTCTCTCTCTCTCTCTCTCTCTCGTGTGTGTGTGTGTGTGTGTGTGTGTGTGTGATAACTGAAAGAGGAAAGGGAGGGGACTGGGCTGGTAGTGGCAGGTAGAGGTGCTACTTCATACAAAAAAGGAAACTGAAAGAAATACTGAGGACCCAGGATTACACAGTGAGTCCAAGGCAGAGCCCACAGCACAGCACAGCTGCTTGGGTGTGCAGGGGTCTGGGACCACACATCCTACAGCCCCATGTCCTGTGTTTCTGAACACAGTCCCCAGAGCACTGCAGTTCAGCTCTGACTGTGTGTGAAGTAGAAAGAGGGCACACACCATTCCTGCCCACAGGAGAACCTGTTGTGCATCAGAGAGGATTATGTCTAAGAAAGGACACAAAAGACTCAGGAATAGTAAGGTGAGCCTGGAACATTAAGAGTAGGGTGATGAGAGGCATCTCTATGCCGGATGCAGGAAAAAATGGTACATTGTAACCATAAAACCAACTGTGATTAGCTACAAACACACACACACACAAAAAGAAAAAAATCTAACAGCAATTCTACACAATACCAGCATTCAATCATCTTCTCCCTGGAAAGTAATCTTTGGTGAGTGTAAGTTCTAAACAACTGATGGGGTTACCTTTGGATTTTAATAATATGTGTGTGAGCCTCATATTGCTACATTGTTTCAAGAATGAGTTACCATGGCAACAGTCGAGGGCCGCCCACTCTGGCTACTTCTAGTAGTCCTAGCCCAGGCAATTAGGCAAGAAAAAGAAATGAACAGTATCCAGATAGGAAAAGAAATCCGATTTTTCCTATTCTCAGATGGCAAGGTTTTGTAGAAAACCCAAAGAATCCACTAAAACCTATCACATAATAAATGAGCTCTGTAAGCTTGAAAAAATACAAGATCAATAGATAAGAATCAATTGGGGCGGGCCACACTGTGGAGGATTGGGACGCCACGCTTTAATGAAAATTGCTGTGCCCAGAGAATACTGGCAGGCCCAGAGTATCTGAAGAGTTATTAATAAAATATTGATATATTTAATTTCTCTAGTCAGGTACTATGAAATTTATACAGGCCATTCCTATGCTGTCAGTTATGTTGAGCATTTCCTGATACAAACAAAGTGCACAAGAAAGTGTGTAAGTGTGTGGGAGTTTAAATGTATGGGAATGTGGTAGAAGTTTCAATGTGTGTGTGTGTGTGTGTGTGAAGAGAGAGAGATAGAGGAGAGTACGAGACAGGAGAGACAGAGAAAGAGAGAGAGTTCTTTGAGAGTTGTGTGTGCATGTATGTTTGAATTTGAATGTGTGCTTGAGTTTGAATGTGTGGGTTTAAATGCATGGTTTAAGGATGTGTGCAAGTTTGAACATGTGTGAGTGTTTTGTGTGAAGGTATGCCTTGCCTGAGTGTATGAGTCCTGTGGGAGGAGAATTGATGTGTGGAAGTGTTTGAATGTATGAGTGTTCTGTGTAAATACATATGTTAATATGATTTCAAGTTACACTACACAGCCGTATGTCCTGATTAGCTTTTTAACTGCCAACCTGATACAGCCTTGAATCAACTGAGAAGAAAGCCTCCATTGAAGAGTAGCTTAGACCGGCCTGTGGGCGTGTCTGTGGGGAACTGTTTTGATTATTAATTGGTGTGAGAAGGCCCAGCCCACTGTGGGTGGCACCATCCCTAGCAGGTGGTCCTGAGCTGTGAGAAAGCTAGCTGAACCTGAGCCTGGGAACCAGCCAGCAAACAGCATCCTCCCCAGTCCCTGCTCTACGTCTCTGTGAGTGAGTTCCCTGGTCAGAGATAGTATTTTGTGGAACAGCAAGTAGGCCTGCCTTCAAGTTCCTGCCTTGAGATTCCTCAGTGATGACTGTGACGTACAAGTGTAAATGGAAATAAACCCTTAATAAATAAACCCTATGTTGTTTTTGGGCAGAGTGTTTTGTCACAGAAACAGAAATAAAAGAAAGATATTATGGTAACAAAAACAGCATGGTACCAGCCCCCAGGCGGACAGACAGACACACACACACACACACACACACACACACACACACACATAATAAAATAGAACAGATTCAGGTGCAAACCTGCATGGCTACAGACACCTGATTTTTCATAAAGATGCCCCCAAACATACATTTTTCCCCGTTAGATAGTATCTTAATCAGAAAATACTGGGTTACAAGCACTGAATATCTGCATGTAGACACAAGCACTGGATAGCTGCATGTAGGACAACACTGATAGCTGCATATGAACAAAACTGGATAGCTGCATGTAGACACAAGCACTGGATAGCTGCATATAGACACAAACACTGGATAGCCGCATGTAGACACAAGCACTGGATAGCTGCATGTAGACACAAGCACTGGATAGCTGCATGTAAACATAAACACTGAATAGTTGCAGGTTGAAGAGTGAAACTAGACCCTTATCTCTCACCCTGTGAGATAAAATCAACTCCAAGTGAATCAAAGAGCTTAATGTAAGATCTAGAATTCTGAAATTTCCAGGGGAAAGCATTTCAAGATATTAGTATAGGGGAGGACTCTCTGCAAAGAACTTGGTCCCTTGGGAAATGGTGCCAACAACTGACTCATAATTTCACAGCATTAAAAACTTGCACAGAGTAAACTGTTGTGTAAACATCCAACCTACAGAGGGAGGAAAGCATCTTTGCTAGGTTCCTTCTGACGGAGGACTCACATCTGGAATAGTCAAAGAATTGTAAAGACATAAACGATAAGCCATCAACTTTCCTGTCAATAAATGCACTGTGTAACTGCAGAGAGTTTTTCAAAGACGAAATACAAATGGCTCGATAAACAGGAAAAACAAAAGCTCGCCATCAGAGATGCAGATTAAAACTATATTTTTATTTCATCTCACCCCAGTCAGAGTGGTGACTAGTCATCAAGAAAGCAAATGACAGCCATGCTGGCAAAGATGAGGACTAAAGCGAATTCTTGTACACCACTGGTGGGAGTGTGCGGTGTGGCCAGTATGCAAATCACTATGAAGGTTCCTCAAATACCTGGAAATAGAGCTACCATAGAAGCCAGCCATGCCACTCTTGCTGACTCTGGGGTCACCAAAGCAACACATCGCAAAGACACTTGCACATGGATGTTTCTTGCAGTGCCTTCCCGGCACTAACACTGAAACTGACCTAGGGGTCCGGCAATGAGGAATAAATAATGTGTCATTTGCGTGCACAATGGGACCATTCCAGCTGTGAAGAAGGGTGAGCTGTGATTTGCAGGGAAACAGATGCCACACTGAACAGACTAAGTCCGTCTCAGAAACACAAACGACACATTTTTCTTCCAGCTGTGGGTTCCAGATTTCACATAGACACACATAAATTCACATAGGGACAGATGATGCGAAAGCAGAAGTGGAACTATTTAGGGTCAAGGGGAACTGGTGGGGGTGGAGGAAGGACACTAAGAATGTGGGGAGCAAGCACCAAGTATATTTCGTGAAAACATGCTTGCGTGAAAATGGCCTTGAGAACAAAGCACAATAAAAATAAAGAATCAACAACACCCTTCAGCTGGAGAGATGGCTCAGTGGTTAAGAGTGCTTTGGGGACAGCATGAAGATGTGAGTTCAGATCCCAGCCCCACACATAACAAGCTGGGCATGGTCCCACACATGCCTATACCTCAGCACCAAAAGGAAGAGGCAGGGACCGGAGGATCACTCTGACTCGCTGGCTGCCAGCCCAGCTGAAAACATAAGATCCAAGAGACCCTGCCTCAAAGGCAGAGGCAAGGATGGAAGAGGACGTTTCATGCTTCTGCACAAACGCACACACATGCACATACACGTAGTACACAAAAACATTTAATTTTACACAATGTAAAATAGTCTAAGGCTTAAACTAGAGAACCTGAGTTTGTTCAGGCTCAGAGAGCCAACCAGTGTTTTATGTAACGTCACCGTCGCACCGCAGCATCTGTAGTGATAAGTTGACAGGTGGGTGTCACGTGACCCTTGGACTGCTCCATTCTTGGTTGGCTGGCCTGATGTTGTAAAGCTCCGTGCCTGGCTGAGCCTTAGGGAAGTACACAGGCCGGCGCGCACACATACGGAGAGAGGCCTCATAAAAGCTCAGACTACTATAAAACCAGTTTGAGAACCACTGGCGTGTCGATGCCTGTGTTTAAAGTGGCCCATTCCATAAGCCACAACGTTCGTATTTTTAATGAGGCCTGACTTCCCCACTCAAGCACTCTGCTAAAAACAGACATAACTCAGGGCCATTGCCGGGTGTTGCCAGATGCCGTCTCTAAAAGCAAAGTTGGGGGAAGGGGAAGGAAACAGGAAAAAAGCAGAGAGAAGACACAGTGATGGATGCACAGGTTACATAGCTTCCATTTTTAAAACCTGGGAACCAGAAGCAGAGATAGGGCCACCCTGAAGTCCGTGCGGAGGGGACCGGATCGGCTTGATGGAGCACCTTTCAGGCCTCAGGTAACCCAGAGCCTTTTAAAGGCGTAATCAGTTACACGCGGTAATACAGTTCCCCAAAGACAACAAAGCATCCATTATGCTCCGGCCCTGATCGCTCGCATACACCGCTGGTCATTACGTGATTATTCATTATTGATGCGGAGCTGCGAGTGCTATCGGCCACACCGAAATGGATGTAATGTGCCAATTACCCTAATGCTGATTAACTGCAGGGAAAACAATGGTCAGGTTTCGGCAACTGTTTCTCCCCATCGCTCTGGTAAGGAAAAATAAAGCAGGAAGTGGGATGATTTTTGGTGTACTCAGTATTCTCTGACCAGTGCAAAAGATGGCGCCTCTGTCGGGAAGAATGAGCCAGTGAGGCTTGGACCAAATCCTTCAGTCCCCTCCAAGTAGTAGTCTTTAAAAAAAAAAATGTGTATGTGTATGCATGCATGCAAGTACATGTATTGCATGCACATGTATGTGTATACATATTCATGTGTGTAAACACAGGCACATGTAAGCCATGATGTATGTGTGGAGGTCAAAAAACAATCTTAGGGTTAGTCCTCACCTTCCTCCTTGTTTGAAACAGTCTCTTGTCCACAGCTGCACACACAAAACTAGCAAGCTCGAAAACTTTTGGGTCCCCTGTCTCTGCTTCCCATCTCCCCACAGAAGAGCTGAGGTTACAGACTCGGGCCACTTCATCCAACTTTCTGTGGGTTCTGGGGACCCAAACTCATGTCCTCATGCTTAGAGGAAAATTTTGAGTCATCTCCACAGCTCAGTGCCCCTGTCTTGACCTGTTATACAAAACCACTTCCACGCTGGTACTATCGTGGGTTAATCTCAAGGTATCTTTGCCCCCAGTAAAACATACAGCTGTCTATATAGTATCTCATATCTCAGACGATGGAGTTATTAAGTCTATTGCCAGCCTACAAAAGGGAAAGCTTCCGTCTTGGATGGAAGCCATGCTTTCTGGAAGAATTAACTAACATTATTGCATTAACAAAAGAAAGAAAAGAAGGAAAAAAATCTGAAAGAAGCCAAGGGCCATTTAAGCTCAGCATAACGGAAAGCCAATGGGCCTTTTAGCAGGTTATTTTTTATTGGTGGAGAGAGACTGTAAACACAGACACATAGATGCCTTTCTAGAATTTTCTCTGCATAGGGAAACAATGTGAAATTAGGAGACATGAGCTTGCAGGGGCAAGAGAGAGCAATAGCATCATAAAAGTCCCAAAGTACGTAAAACATAATTAAGGCTGAAAGGTTCTGTTTGGTTGGCTATCTGTTTTGAAGGGGTGTTCATTGGCACAATGGCAGTTAGGTGCAGCATCCGGGAGAAGAGCGGCGTTATTAATTCTCAGATCAATAGTTTGCGAAATGCTTCTTTGCTGTCCCAAGCGTGTCACTGCTGCTCTGATAAGGAATGATTTTCTTAGAGTCAGAAGCATCCGCGGCTGCAGGGGATGGCTCTCTAGAGGGGAAGACAGGAAGGGGCAGAGTGAAGAAGGGGTCATTGAAGAGACAGGCACACACTCCCCTGGCACCTGATCTCATTCCATTTGGTTTTTGGCACTGTATGGAAATGTCTGGAAAGGGTATGGGGATGGAGGCTGATTTCTCCCTGGGAAAATCTCAGCCTCATTTTTCCCCTTTCTCTGATCACTTTAGGGGGCTTTGAGATCCCTAAGTTAGTGTGGAGAGCTAACGTTTGTCACCAGAAGGGAATGGAAGATGGCAGATGTCTGCAGACATGTGGAGAAGATTTGGGAGACAATAGGAGAAGGGGGTGCAGAAAGCAAGCTGAGAATCTGGGCACTGGGACTCACCTAGAATCAGAATCAAATTCTGTAGCTGGGACACGGTCCCAGGGCTGATGCGTGCTTAGGCAAGCACTCTCTCGCTCTCTCGCTCTCTGGCTCTCTCTCTCTCACTCATCTCTCTCTCTCTCTCTCTCTCTCTTCTCTCTGCTCTCTCTCTCTCTTCCCTCCTGCTTCCCTCTCCTCCTCCCTCTTCATCTTTCCTCCCTTCCTCCTTCTCCCTTTCCTCCTTTATGCGTGTGTGTGTGTGTGTGTGTGTGTGTGTGTGTGTGTGTGGTGTGTTTATGTGCGTGCACAGGTACACAGGTACATGTGAAGGCCTAGAGATCAAAACTGAGTGTCTTCCTCACTGAACCTGAAGCTTGCCAACTCAAATACATTGAGAGCGGCCTGGATTGAGCTAGATTTTAGTCAGACAGAACTAAAAATTTTCTTTTTCCTCCTAGCACATACAAGATGCAAGACACTGAATAAAACAGAGATGTTTCTCTGAGCACTTTAGGGTGTGTGAAGAGCCCCGCACCAGCTACCCCACTGTGATAATGTGCAGATGTAAGGCAAGACCAACTAAACTGAGCACTCCCTTCTCTGCTTTTCTTACTCAATGGGACACTGTCCTGGTTTGGTTTCTGTTGCTTTGATAAAACACTGATCAAAAGTACCTTGAGGAGTAAAGGGTTAATTTCATCTTGCAGATCACAGTCCATCCTGAAGACACACACGGCAGGGCAGGAACTCAAGGCAAAAACCTGGAGGCAGAGACCAAAGCAGAAGCCATGAGGAGGAACGCTGCTCACCGGCTTGTGCTCACCTCTCTTCCATCTGCTTTTCTTGCTGTTCCCAGGACCACCTGCCCAGAAGTGGTACCGCCAACAATGGCTGGGTGTTCCCACATTAACCCTGGATCACAAAAATGCCTCCAAGACTAGCCAACAGTCTGATGGAGACACTTCTCAGATAAGGCTTTTCTTTCTAAATCACTTGAATTTGTGTCAAGGTGACAAAACAAAACAAAACAAAAAAAAAAAAAAAAACCTAACCATGTGTGCACACGTGTGTACACACACACACACACACACAAACACACCCTGAAGCGATGATTTTTTTTTTAACTTTCTGAACCTGAAGAGATGGATCATTCACTAACAAGTCTGAAATGCAAACACAATGACCTGAGTTCGATTTCAAAACATTTAAATAAAAAAATTAAAAAAAAAAAAAAACCCATGGTGGTGCATGTTTGTGATCTCAGCACAGAAACAGGCAGATTCTTGGGTCTCACTGGAGACCAACCTACACACATGTACACACATGACACAATCATGTATGCACACTGCCATGAAACACATGAAAGCACACACATACTTACATACACAATCATGCATGCATGTGCATATACACACAAAATACATGCATGCACACACGTGCATGTCATACATACATGCACAATACAATCAAGCATGCATGTGCATGCACACATTCATGCAACATATGCATGCACACAGACATGTACACACAATTATGCATGTACATATTCATGCATGCAGTATATGCATACACATGCACAGTCCCTCACAAAACACACACACAATCATGCATGCACATATGTACATGAACAGATATGTGAATACACACATGCACAGTTATTTATTTTTGCCTTCCGAAAGATGCAGAAACAATTGGTTACCAGGGTAGAAAGTGCAATGTTTGGAAGATAATTTGTCTTCTAGAATCTACACGGTAGTTCAACCATCAGGTTTTATGCTAATGGTTAAGAGGGTAGAAACTTAATCCAACAGTGGCACATACAAGTGTGTCCTTTGAGGGGTGAGTAGATTAGGTGAGCTCATTGAGAAGGAAGCTCCAAGATTACATCTTTCTGGCTTTCTAGGAAGAGAGAAACAACCACACCCACACCAAGAGAAACACTTACTCTACCCAAAATGTGACAGGCCAGCCACAGCTCTTTACTGAGACTGTGCTTGGACTTCTGATCGACCTAATCATTACCTAAACAGAGCTCTCTATAACTCTATAATATAGCCTGCCTCTGGTATTTTGTTACAGTACTGAAAAGCTGGCTGATAAGCACATAGGGCAAGTAGAAAATACTTACACAGTCTTGATTATTCCTTTTCTTGGTAAACTCCTTAAGAGTTACCATTTTACCAAATCTTGGAAGATCTGGCCTAAAACTCAGTCCAACATGCTACCTTACATTTCTTTTCAATTCTTTTTGGTAACTAGGGTCTTTCTGTTAGCCACTGAGGGTTTGTTGGTGCGTTTTTTGTTTGTGTGTTTGTTTGTTTGTTGTCATTTGCTTACTTTGTTTTGTTTTTACTGAAATCACTCGCATACTGATTTTTCTCCCTAGATCCCCTAGATCATTAATTTTTTTCTTTGCTGTGACTAAATACCTAACAAAAGCAACTTTACAGAGAAAAGAGTTATGCTGGCTCACAGTTTGAAGGGATACAGTCCGAATGTGGGGAGACTGGTCATATCACATCTGTGGTCAGGAATCAGAGAGAACTAAATGTTGTGCTTAACCCACTTGCTCTCTGTTGATTAAGCCAAGGACTGTAAGCTACTTTCAGGGTGTCTCTCTCCATGTTAATTAATCTAATCTAAAAATTTCCTCTCAGGCATGTCCTAAGATTTGTATCTATAGAGGTTCTAAATCTCAAGTTGACAATGACCATTTAACTATCAAATAGCTGAGACAAGTTCTATTTTTTGGTTAATTTGCCCTTTCATTTTATATTTTCATATGTCTGTGCTTATGTACATGTGCATATCTGTGCACATGTGTGCGGAGGCCAGAAGTCAATAGTCAGTAGGTCTTCCACCATCATTGAGCATTTCCTCCTCCTCTTCCTCCTTCTTTTCTGGGAAAGACCTTTCTCAGTGGGTGAACCTGTAGCTCATTGGTTGGCTAGACTGGCTGTCCATCAAACCCCAGGGATCCTCCCTTCTCCATCTCCCCATCTCTGGGGCTGTAGACATTCACTGCCACACTTGGCTATTACACAGGCACTGGGGGCTCAAACTCAGGTCCTCGTGCTTGGGCAGCAGGCACTTTGCCCACTGAGTTTTCATCCTGTTTGTTATCCTCCTGGTGTCTCTCAGCCTTCCTTGGCTCCCATGTCTTCTCTTGCCACATTTCTTTTTCATTCTATGCCAGTTCACTCTCTGGAAACTTGCTTCCCGAGGACTGTGGTAAGTGAGTCGCTAACACTCCTGCATATCTAAGATTGCGTTTGTTTTGCTCTTGGCCTTGATTGATTATTCCACTGAATGCGGAACTCCAAGTTCGAAGTCAATTTCCCTGACAAGGAGGAGGCCTCACTTCACTGTCTGCTCATCTGAAACATCTCTAAGAACTCAGGAATCTATTTGATGCACCATGGTATGTGCTCTTTCTATAAGATTTCAGAATCTTCTAAACTGCCCCCTCAATGCCCACTCCTTCTCAAAATGTTCTGGGGTTATATCTGAGTGAGGGTCTTCTTATGTCTGTGGCATGTGTGTGTGCAGGTGCTGTGCATGTGGACATGTGTGATTGACTGTGGAGGCCAAGGACAACCGTGGAGTTCTTTCTTAATCATTCACTATTTTCACTATTCTCTCTCTCTCTCGTGTTGTTGTTTGGTGTGTTGTCTGTTGTGTGTGTGTGTGTGGTGTAGATGTGTGGTGTGTGTGTGTATGTGGTGTTGTGGTGTGTGTGTGTGTGTGTGTGTGTATACCTGTCACCATGTGAGTATGAAGTCAGAGGACAATTTTCTAAAGTCATCTCTGTCCTTCCACCATTTTGGGTTCCGGAGATCAGACTCAGTTGTCCTTTGTGAGAATGAGTGCCCATACCCTCTCAGCCATCTTACCTGTCCTCCATCTTATTATTTGAGACAGGCTCTCTTCCTGAACCTGGAGCTCACTGATTAGCCCTGTCTGGGCAGTGAGTGTCTCCACCTCCCAGTGCAGAGATTACAGGTCCATGCTGTCACACCCAGCTTTTTATGTGGAGACTAAAACCCAGGTACTCAAGGTTGTGCAGCGAGAACTCTGCAAACTGAGCCAGTTCCTCAGCCCCAAAGATCTTTTTAAACTCATGCTGTGCCCATTTTTGTTTTGGACAGGATCTCATGAAGATATCCCTACTGTCCTTGAACTCCTGGGTTCAAGCAATCCCCCTGCCTCAGCCTGTGGTGCAGCTGAGATACAGGTGTGTGCATTCAGTTTCCCATGGTTCTTATTGAATGAGCTCCAAGAAATACTCTCATTTCCTGGTCAATCCCCCACCCCCATTTCCTCCCTCGCTGTTGGAAGTCTCAACAGGCCTGGACTGTCAGAATTGATCACTGCCATCTCAATTTTTCACTATAAGGTTCCCTTTTCTTTGGGGTTTAAATTGTTTTGGCTTTCTCGCCCTGGGAGGACAGACTTGACCGCCATTTTCCAAACCTATTATCAGGTGTTTATATTGATCTTATTAATTTGACAATTGTGTTTCTTGAATCCAGGAATAGCCAGGCTATTGTAATCATTCTTATTTTGTGGGTGTGGCTTCAGTGGGTGTGCCTGGAGTTCAGTTGAGAAGGTTTGAGGTCATGTACCCTCCCACATTCCTTGTTCCTTTCCACCATTGAGATCTTAGATGCTTGTCCCAGCTGATCTTGTGAGTTTTGCTCTTTTCTTCTTTCCTTCCTCCCTTCCTTCCTTTCTTCCTTCTCTCCTCCTCTTCCTCTTCCTCCTCCTCATTCTTTGAGACAGGGACTTACATAACCCATGCTAGCCTTTAGCTCAGAACATATTTGTGGTAGTGTGAATGAGAATGGACTCCATAAGCTCATATAGTTGAATGCTTACTCATCAGAGAGTGGCACTACTTGAGAAGGATTAGAAGGATTAGGAGGTGTGGTCTTGTTGGAGGAAGTATGTCACTGGGGTTGGGCTTAAAGGTTTCAAAAGCCTATTCCAAGCCAGTCTTTCTCTCTCTCTCTCTCTCTCTCTCTCTCTCTCTCTCTCTCTCTCAGCACCAGAATGTAGAACTCTCAGCTACTTCTCCAACACATGTCTACTTGAGTTCACCATGTTTCCACCATGATGATAACAGACTAAACCTCTGAAACTGTAAGCCAGTCCCAATGAAATGCTTTCTTTGATAAGAGTTGCCTTGATCATGGTGTCTCTTCACAGCAGTAGAACAGTGGCTGAGACAATAGTCAAGGATGGTCTTGACCCCGATTCTCCCACCTCCACCTCCCCAGTTCAGGCCTTGTTTATGCAGCGCTGGGACTGGAGCTCAATGTGTTGTGCACATTAGGCGAGTGCTCTGCTATTGGGCCAAGATTTACTCTGAATTGAAACAGTCCCTCCTGGAGGAAGGAAGGAGGCTCATGAGCCTTAGGAAGTGAGTACATGTCACAAGTCCCAGAAAAGAGGAAATTTACAAGATTTTCAGGCCCCTTGCCAAGTCAGAGAAACAGCAGCAGGTGCTGGGGACAGGGGACTCTAGCCTGTGCAGCTGCATACAAGTGCTGCAGGGAGCTGCAGGGATGCAGCTTCCCTGAGCTGTCACTCTGGCTGGGGCCAGCTTTGGCTGATGCAGAGGCCTCTGAGTGGCCCATGCCTCTGTCACTAACCCCTCACATACACTCCTGTAAGGAACCATAGTGGAGACCCATTGGTTCCCAGAGCTGAATTCCAGTGAAGTCATTCCTTTAGTCTGTTGTGGATGCCCTGTCAGGGTGAATTTCCCCCCAGAAATTGTGCACACATTTCCCAACTAGCTACAGTCCCACCCATACCTGGATCATTCGAGCTGCTGACTTCACCCCCTATTTGTGAACATCCAAGTGGCCATGGGATTTTATCTTGCCTCTTCCAGTCTCTTCAGGAGGTAAGGCTGGCTGGGGCGGCTTGTGGGCAGACATGGGCATCAGCAAGCTGTCTTCTCTGCAAGGGAGCTATCCACAATCTAGCATGTGTGGGGGCCTCTGCCCTTGTGTAGACCAGTCCAAACCATAGAGTCTCAGCATTTTGAGACTTTATGGCACACTTGACATTGTCATGGTAGCCAAGCATGATTGGTCAGCTTGTATCTTGTGTGTCTTTTTTAGAATTTCCATTTTCTTTTTCTTTTTTTCTTTTGTTTTTTTGGGGGTGTTTTTGTTTTTGTTTTTCGAGACAGGGTTTCTCTGTGTAGTCCTGGCTGTCCTAGAATTCACTCTGTAGACCAGGCTGGCCTCAAACTCAGAAATCCACCTGCCTCTGCCTCCCAAGTTCTGGGATTAAAGGCATGTACCACCACTGTCAGGCAGAAATTCCATTTTCTAGTAATTAATTTTTATTATATTTTACAAAAACAATCTATCCATAACACATTAGACATTTTTTGAACATTTGGTTTTACTTTTTTTTTCTTTTTGAGAGTCTTGCTATATAGCCCAGGCTAGCCTCAAACTGGCAATTCTCCTGCCTCAGGCTCTTGAGTGTATGAATTATAGTTATACAGCACCACAGTTGTCTTAGACATTTGTTTTAAATGGGGGGAGGGTGTCTTATACTTCAGAAAGTTCTGGAAGCATTGCTGTTATGAATTCTGTCATTTGGGACTAAGGTAGCAGTTGCAATGTTGAAATCAGAGCATCTGTGGTAACTGACATGAGATTGTCACAAGACGGAGCCATAGCATGCTCTCCTGGAAGCTCCCCAGCTCATGTCATCCTGCCTCTGGCTGAGGACACATAGCAGTTAACAGCTTCTTCAGCCCTGTATTTGCTGCTCTATGAGCGAGGCCCTAAGTTCAATCCCCAGTACAGTCCCAATCCTCTGTCCTTTATTATGCATGGGCTCCTGTGTGTGCACTGCATCATGGACATGTGTGCATGTGCAAGTAGAAGCCAGAGGTTGACACCAAATGACTTCTTCAACCACATCCCACTTCTTTATTGAGGCAAGGCCTCTTGCTTAACCAGAACTTGCAGACTGGTCTAGTCTAGCTAGTCAGCTGGCCTTGGGAATCCCCCATCTCTGCTTCCCACAAGCTGAGATTACACTCGGGCCCTCCATGCCTGCCCACAATGTACATGGGTGCTGGGGATCCGAACACTGGTTCCCATACCTGCACTGCAAGCCCCTCATCTACTGAGCCATCACTCCACCCCATGGCTCACCTGGTGGATATGAAGTTATCCAACTCTAGTGTCTTCAAAACTTGCAGCCCATCAACTAACATTAAATTTTCCTCAGAAATACTTGATCTCCCTTAAGTTCCATGAGATTTCTAAGTAGGTAGGTTGGCATGTAAATTGCTTAAGTATACTTGAAAGCTTTGTGGTGACAGAATTGAATAATGGTTCCTAGATTTAGGTTAGGATCAACTAAAATGAAATAGAATTTAAAATTTAGGGCCTAGTCATAGGAGCCCCCCATGCAACTACTCAGCAGTACATTAGACTGCAAAGTCCTGTGTCTTCATGAGTGTCTGCAACACATGGTACACTTACCAAAACTCATTTGATCACACAGCCAAGACCTGCCTGTAAGCTTTAATGGATGGAGAAAGGGTTCATTGGTTAACGGCAATTGCTATTGTTGCAAAAGACCCAAGTTCTGTTCTCAGCACCCACACCAGATGATTGACAACCTCCTGAGACTCCAGTCCCAGGGGCTTAGCAATCCTCACCTGGCCTCTGCAGGCACCTGCAGTCACTACACTCATGTGCGGCGTGCGCGCGCGCACACACACACACTTACAGAGAGACCGTGAAAACACATACACATAGTTTTAAAATAATGCATATTTAAATATAATACATAATATAGAGTATATAGTACATATATAGTATAGTATATATAGCACATATAGTATATAGTACATATAAATAATGTATATTTATACACACAGAGAGTGAGATACATACATTAAGATATGTTATTTATTATTAAATAATTATGTATTATTAATTATTTATTATTAAATTAATATGTATTTAAATATAATATAGTATACATAAATAATGTATATTTTAAATAATATTTTTAAATACTATATATTTATATATAACAACTTATATGTGAATATATGATATATGGTAGTGGTATGTGATGTATGGTGTATAATATATAAATTAAGACCACATGTAATTTGTTACATTTAAGGAATCTCTGAGGAGGACTGAATGACACCTCAGTAGGTAAATTGATGCCTTACAAGCATGAATATTGGAGCTACAGTCTGTGAACCCATGTTTTTAAAGTAGCTACATGAGGCAGCATGTCTTTGCAACCCCAGTGCTGCAGAGGCAGGGACCGGTGGGTTCCTGGGACTCACTGACCAGCCAGCCCAGACAAATTCCAAGTTAACAACAGACACTGTCTCAAAAAAAAAAAAAAAAAAAAAAAGTGCACAACACCTAGTAATCAGTACCCAAGATTGACCTCTGACCTCCACATACATGCACACATGCATACACACGCAACTATGCACACATGAAAACAAACACACACATAATATTTTATTTAATTTTTAAAAGTAAATACATAGCTTGTTTGATGTATTGATGCTTAGGTCTAAACCCCAATACGCGGACAAACCCAGTTCTCCCATCAGTGACTTGCAGGATGGATCCTGTAGACAGCATCTGACCAGTGTCTGCTGCCTGCCTGAAGTGCATCCGAAAGGAAGATCGACGGGTGGAGAAATTATCATGCACCAAATGTCAACTAGAGAATCGGGTAGTGGGAAGTCATGGATATCACTATACTGTTCTTCCAAACTTTCTGAAAGTTTAACATTTTTAAAGAAGATTTGGGTGGGGAAGCCAAGTCTTAATGGACTACACCTGCATTCAATCCATCCATAAATGTCAAAAACTGAAGACCAAGTAAAAGGAAAAAACAAAAGGGAGTCAGCCCATGCTTGCTTCCAGTTATGGGAAGTCATGACCAGGGACTGGGGATGAGACTCAGGAGAAGCACACCTGCCTAGAATCCCCCAGTGAGGGGCTGGGGTGTGGCTCAGTGGTAGAGCCCCTGCCTAGAATCCCCCAGTGCGGGAGGGGCTGGGGTGTGGCTTAGTGGTAGAGCCCCTGCCTAGAATCCCCAGTGAGGAGGGCCTGGGGTGTGGCTCAGTGGCAGAGCCCCTGCCAGAATCCCCCAGTGAGGGGCTGGGGTGTGGCTCAGTGGTAGAGCCCCTGCCTAGAATCCCCAGTGAGGGGCTGGGGTGTGGCTCAGTGGCAGAGCCCCTGCCTAGAATCCCCCAGTGAGGGGCTGGGGTGTGGCTCAGTGGTAGAGCCCCTGCCTAGAATCCCCCAGTGAGGGGCTGGGGTGTGGCTCAGTGGTAGAGCCCCTGCCTAGAATCCCCCAGTGAGGGAGGGGCTGGGGTGTGGCTTAGTGGTAGAGCCCCTGCCTAGAATCCCCCAGTGAGGGAGGGCCTGGGGTATGGCTCAGTGGTAGAGCCCCTGCCTAGAATCCCCCAGTGAGGGGCTGGGGTGTGGCTCAGTGATAGAGCCCCTGCCTAGAATCCCCCAGTGAGGGGCTGGGGTGTGGCTTAGCAGCCAAATGCCTGCCTACTGTGTAGAAGACCCCTGATTCAATCTTCATCAATGTAAATACAAAAACTAACAATGCTCCTGAATGGACAAAACCAGTCTCAGCCGGGGCTGAGTGTGCTATTACCAGGTGAGACCATGACTGGAAGAGGACCAAGGTGCTGAGGAACACACAGAAGTCTCATGTTTTGATGGAACATGGTGTGGGTGTGAACTACACATTTTCATTCAGTTGGTGAGAAGGCGTGACCCTGGTGCGTGTGCCCTTGTACATCTTTGTACGCTTGGTTTGGGTTAGAGCGTGTGGATTCTGTTCTCAGCTTGCATGGAGCAGTGGGAATTCAGTCTTGAACCGTTTCCAGAGGGTTCAGCACATGAGAGCTCTGAATGTACAGGCAGGAGGACCTGAGTTCAAATCCCAAGCACTCCCACAAAAAGAGGAACATGGCCAGGTCTGCAACCCCAAGGCTGTGGGGGTGGAAACAGGGAGGTCGCAGAGCTTGCCGTCCACCAACCTAGCTCCAGGTCCAGCAAGAGACTCAAGGGCAGAAGGCAGAGAGCAATCCATAAAGCCAGACACAGACAGCATCTTTCAGAAACCATGCATACCCCTACACACACACACACACACACACACACACTTTAAAAAGGAATCTTAATTAATTTTTCAAAAAGTTTTATCCTAAGTCAAGCTTATTTCTTTGAGCCTAGTGTTAGGGACCATGTGCTGGCTACTTATTTTAGAGACATATTCTTTCTGGTTCCTGGTTTCACTTCTGAGCAAACTTGAATCTCTCATGGTAGGAGTAGCTGCCCTCTTCTACACCACCCCTTCCAAAGAAGAAATCCAAGACTCCTCATTCCAAACTACCCTAAACATAACTAAGAATGGGGTTACCCCTCCTAAGCACACACTGGGATCTCCTTGGTTGATAGCCCAGGTTGAACCAGTTTCACCCCATTTAAAGCAAGTGGCCTGGCCACCTTGGACTCGGCACCCAGGCCCCTGACCCAGGCCAGGCAATGTCCCCATCCTGTCACACCCCTTACCTCATTGCAGCCAGACCCCCAAAGCCTTAGGCTCAAGCTCAGCCCCTCCCCCTTCTTATCTCCTTTTCTAACCTTTTGCAATTTTTTTCAAGTCTCATTTCCTGTATGGTTTTGCATTTTTCTCCCCCCACCCCTACCAGCCTATGACACACTTTCTCTCTGTCTCTTCTCCCTCTCTCTCTCTCTCTTCCTCTCCCAGTTGTCTCTCCTCTCTTTTGAATTCTCTTGATCTCTGGACTCCTGGTGCCTGGCACCACTAAGGGTCTCCAAGGCCCAGGAAGCGTGGCAGCCTCAGGCAGGTCAGGCAGGCTCTGGAGAGCAGAGCCCAGCGCTGAGGAAGTTGGAGACCAGCGTGGAGGAAGCACCGGAGCCCGCGGAGCATGAGCACCCCAGGTAGGTGCGGCTGGGCTGGGGATGAGAGGGGGATGTGAAGGGGTGTGGGGACACTAGGCGCAATCTGGAGGCAGCAGGGCAGGTGGTGCGGAGAGGTGGTAAGGACTCCACTCTGTACTCCCCTCCCCGGCCTCTCTCTCCCCTCCCAACCCTTCCTTAAGGTTTTGAACTTCACTTTGTAACTCTTGGGTCGCCAATTACAAATGTCGGCTCCTTCCCTAACTATCGCCAGAGAGGAAGGTAACAAATGGGGGCTCCTGGCCCCCTAAATGACTGGAAGTTTGCAGGGCACAGGTCAGCTTTCCAAAGAGAGGTACCAATATACATGTCTCCTGGGACATGTCTACTAGGGTACCAATGACCTGCTTCATAGAGCCTCCTCCCCAAACCTGATAAGAAGGTTGACTTATCTTCTTAGGGGTACCGAATCCGGGAGAGTGTGGTATATCACCCGGGATATATTTACGCTGTGGAGAGCAGACTGCTCCGGACCATTGCCTTAACCTGGGCTTCCTCTCACTGTCTTAGCCAGAGGCCGGCAGCTCAACCTTGATCTCTGGACAGCCAGGTTAATTTGTAGTTGAAAAAAAAAATTTTTTTTTCTTGTGACATTTATGACTTTTCTGGAAGGTATGACCTACTAGGAGGTGGGGGAGGAGTCCCACACCCAACATTTATTTAGTAACTATGTATGCATAATGTGTCCTGGAAATCAGTGCATGTGAATTAGTGTACGGACAGGAATCGAATGGCAGTTCTTCACCCTCATGCCTTCCCTGAATCCCAGTCATCTCCATCCCCGAGATGTCTGTGAAGAGGAAATAGATCGCTCTAGGCCTGTGATGCGTACTTCTACCGTAAAGCCAGGGAACGTCAGCTGATGGGCATCACGGGGAAGTGGTCTGCACCTGTGCAGACTCTATTAGGAGCGTATCAGCAAAGCAGGCTGATGATGTCACACATGGAGACGTCACCCCCCCACACACCCACACCCACGCCCGGCCTCGGAGCCTGCACAAGAATGATTCTACCTGCTGCTAAAAAGAAACATCACTATAGGAAATACCTATAGGTAAAACTTATAAGGTTGCCAGGCACTCTGAAAGCTGAGATTGGAGGGTTGGGAATTCTAGGCTAGCCTGGGCTATACAGGGGAAGCCTAGACAAAAAAAACTCTCATGAGGATGCCAATTTGATTTTATTTGACTCAATCAATTAGTATTTCCGGGGCCCGTTCTGTACTTGACACTTGGAACCTCGGAAAGAACTGAAACATGACGTTGCTGCCCTGAGATCCCCTACCTAAAGGTAGTAGCTCTGATGACAGGGAACTCAGGGGAAGAGTGTGGGAGATCGCTGCACTCCAGGGCTTCAGCAAGGACCTCAGGCTGAGGTGAGATGGAAGGGGTGATGCTTGGCTTCCTCTCCATTTCCCCTTGGTGCAGGCTTTTTCCTACAAGAGGGATTTCCCCCCCCGAACTGTGGATCTGGTTTGAGAATGGACAGGAGGTGGGATAATGCTCCACCACTGAGCCACACTCCAAAGCCCCTCAGGGGGGGATTCTAGGCAGGGGCTCCACCACTGAGCCAACCCCCGCCCCTCAGGGGGATTTAGGCGGGGTTACCACGAGCCACACCCCAGCCCCTCACTGGGGGGTTTTGGGGGCTCTCCCACTGAGCCCCCACCCCGGGCCCCTCACTGGGGGATTTAGGCAGGGGCTCTACCATGGCCACACCCCAGCCCCTCACTGGGGGTTTCTAGGCAGGGGCTCCACAATGAGCCACACCCCACCCTCACGGGGGGGATTTAGGCAGGGGCTCTACCACTGAGCCACCCCCCAGCCCCTCACTGGGGGTTCAAACAGTTATACTACCTAGAGAGCACACCTTGGGCCCCAAGGAAAAATTAAAGGAACAATCCTCAGGTTTCATCCTCTTTATCCAGCCAGAGCATAGTTCTCACAAACCTTCTATAATGAACACACATCCTCACACCCCGCTCTAAGGACCCTGCTGTCTGGCCCAGTGGTTTTAATGGGGTGACTGTTTTCAGAAAGGTAACCTTTCAGGCAGTGATGATTTGCTCAAGGGCTCAGAGATGATAACGGTCACTCTCAGATTTGTGTAATGGGTGGCTGTGGCCCAACGCCAGGAGTAATAAAAGCTCACCACCAGGTCCTGCTGCCTGGCAATTGCTCCCTCTTTCCGCCTTTGGCTCCTCGTCCTGTCACTAGTACATCTGCTCTACGGTAATACTGTGTCCCGCACATCCATTCCTAACTAGATGATGCTCCTGACAGGTTGAGCAAGAGAAGGGCATGCAAGCTTCATTTCAACCCCTCCCCACATGCATTATGTGTTCGAATACCAATCTCCCTCCTGCCCCTGTCTTACTGAGGAATACACAGACATTGGAGTTGCGGTAAAACCCCACCCTCAGGCTCTGCATCCCCACTCACAACCTAGAGGGAATGAAGCCAGCACCTGCTGGAACTCTGGCTTTCTCTGGGCACTGCCTCCCCTAGTATTGACCTCATCTTTAGGAAGGAAGATGCTTTACAAGAAAATCTACAGACTCGGGGCCAGATGACAAGGCTCCTGTCCCAGTGTTGCCCCCTATGAGTTGTGAGACTTCAGCAAAGTGCACATATAAAACAACACGATCCCAGAAGCGAAGGCTTGTTGCTCTTGTAAAGGTTCAGTTCTCAGCACCCACATAGTGGCTCCCAACTGTCTCTAACTCCAGTTCCAAGGTACCCGACATGTTCTCTGGACTCTGGGGGCACTGGATGCACACGTGGTACATACCACATACACGAAAGTGAAGCATTCATAAAGTAAAAATAAAGTGTGTGTTTAGTCCCAGCACTTAGGCAGCAGAGGCAGGCAGATCTCTGAGTTTGAGGCCAGCCTAGAGCTAGCTCCAAGACAGCTAGGGCCCTATCAAAACAAAAGAAAAAACAAACAAACAAATCTTAAAGCAAAAGTTGCCCTCCCGATCTGGGGAGGTGACTCGACAAAGCATTTGCGTTGCCAGTGTGAGGACCGGAGCTCAATCCCTAGTGTTTATGTGACAATTGGGCAGGTTAGCATGCAGCTCTAATCTCAGAGCTGGGGATTTGGAGACAGGAGGAGCTGGCTTGGTGGGCTATCCTGTCTAGTTTAATTGATGAGCTATAGGATAATGGAAGACCTATCCAGAAAAAACAGCATTATTCCTAATAATGCTCACGGTTGTCTCCTGGCTTCCATGTGAACTTAAAAAACAAACAAATCAACACACACTTACACACACACACACTCACACATACACATACATACTCACACACATACTTACACATTCACACATAAACACACACTCACACACACTCACATACACACACTCACATATACACACACATACTCACACACATACTTACATACACACACTCACACATAACCAACACCACACTCACATACACACACTCACACATACTTACAACACTCACATACACACACTCACATACACCACATACACACACCACAACACACACTGCTCCCTAAGTGGACATGGAAATGCAGGCCTATCGTCCCAACTACTTGAAGGCTGAGGTAGAAAGGGGTAAGAAGAGGGAATGGCAAGTTCAAGTCCAGCCAGAGCTACAGAGTGTGCTCAACCAATCTGGGCAATTTACTGAGATCCTATCTGTCTAAAATTAAACATCAGAAAAAAAAAAAAAACCTTAAAAGTATCATCCTAAAATTAACACAGTACCTTCATGTAAAGAAAATGCTCCCAGGCATCTGCTCTGAATGTTTCCTTTTGTTTTGATTATTATTAGGATAGGAGGCAGAATAAAACTGAAGTATAAGACAGTAGATAGGACAAACAGTCCTTTCCTTCATATATGAAGAGCACTTATAAATCAATTAGCCACTGGGATCTGCTAACTTTATCCTGAAAGATCCAAACAAAAGATATTTTAGGGTGTGAGAGCTAGACAGTCCCTTTCAAAGTGACTCAACTCTAGGCCACAGACAGAATGGGTGTGTGGGTGGCACAGGATAGACCCGGGAGGAACCCTACCTACCCCAGAGTAAGAGAGTTCATGCAGAAGGTGCTAACGGACACAAGCAAACAGAAATGAGCAAAGCCACGAAGATTTGATCACAATGAATCCACACACAGACACACTCAGACACACTCAGACATGCAGACACACACTCAATAATACTGAAGGAGATAGCAGTTTGAACTGCTGGGCTAGAAACATTCAAACCAGTCTGATGGAAAAAGAGATGAAGAGAAGATTCCCAGCCATAATGTTGGGGCACTGATAGAATAAGTTCAAGGCTAGCCTGGGCTGCATAGCAACACCTTGCCTCAAAAACTGGGTAAGAGGGTTGAGGAGAGGGCTGGCTCCGTGGGTGAAGCGGCACGACAGGAGGGACCTAGGTCAGGGTCCCTAGCACTCACTTGAAAGCTGAGTGCTGGGCTTTCTTAACCTGCCAGCACTTGTGGTCTCCCTTCTCCCTGGGGTCACTGGTCACCAGCCCACAAGGACAAAGGAAGCGAGTCGACAAACAGGGTTTTGGAAGGCCTGTGAGTACAAAAGAGATGATGACACTCCAGAGTCAGCTTCAGGGAGACAGATCTACTTAATTTAGGGGTGAATCAAGGTTATATAGTTTGGGGGAAGGAGGTAGGAATATCCAGAGTAGGCAAGTTATTTGGCTGAAGGCTAAGACACTGAGATGCCTCATTAGCATGGGGAGGCATTCCAGAAAACTCGATGCTTGCTGAATGGCTACATGACATTTGCAGGTAGAAGGTATGGGGGTTTTGAGCTCCTCAGACTAGCTCAGAGAAGGGAAGCCCTGCTGGGAAGGGAAGTCCACCATTTTGCACTGAATTTAGGGCTTTCTTGTAATGTCAGACTTCAACCTTAGTTAGCAGGGTCCAACAAGCACTGGGTAGGGGGCATTGAGAAGGAGACTCAACCAGTCTAGACTACCAGTGAGTTCCAGATCAGTAGAGACCCTGTCTCAAAACAACTGAGTAAGATCTGCAAAGTCAGTGTCCAACCTCCACATGCATGCATTGGGTAAACATACATACACACTCATGTGTGCACACACAAATTTGGGAAGAAAGAGAAAGGGGATGGGGGAGGAGAAGAGGAGTGGAGGAGAGGGGAGGGCTTTTGTGAAACTAATCAAGGCAAAGGGATGAGGGAGACAGCAGCCTTACAGGATTAGCATATGAATAAATAAACCCAACAGCTCAAGACCTTGGCTTGTGAGATGTGCTTGCACAAGCATACAAGATTTGCGCAGCTCATTACCAGGTAGGGCCAGCCACACACTGGGTGCTTGAGGGCACTGATGGGAACAAGGTGGGCTTGTGGGGACCTTTTTTGGGACAGTCTGTGGTAGAAGACACTAAAACACCTACATAAGGAACTTGGGGATTGAAAATATTTATCTCAGAGCCTTTCTTTAGCCTCAAAGGTTTGTGGAGGTGTTTGTATACATGTGTGTCTGTGAGTTTACATGTATAGTCTGTGTGTTTACATGTTTGTATACGTTTGTGTCTGTGTGCTTACACCTGCATCTGTGTGGGTACATGTGTGTTTACATATGTGTGAATACATATACATATATATATGTTTTTGTGTGTGAATGTGTATACATGTGCATGTATATACATATGTATTCATGTGTGTCATGTGCACGTGCATTCATATGAACATGTGTAAGTATGTATTCATGTGAATTCGTGGGTACACATGTGTGTATATGTGCATATATGTGTGTGTGCATGAGTATACATGTGTGTATGCTTATGGAGACCAGAGATCAACCTCAGGTATTGTTGCTCAGGAACCATCCACTCGGTTTTTGAGACAAGGTCTTGCCAGCCTTTAGCTTGCCAATTAGGCTAGAATGGCTGGCCAGTGAAGCCCAGGGAGCCTCCTGTCTCTATGCTAAGGCTAAACATTTCAAGCATGACCACCAAGCCCATCTTTTATGTCTGTGCTGGGATTTGAACTTGGGTCTTCATACTTGCATGGTTGACAGAGACACACCACCCCCACCCCCAGCCCTTACCTGAAACCTTTTTTAAAGCTGTGAGTTTAGTTCTAGCTTTTTTGAAGATTCCAACTCACCAAAACATAACAGCATTTCCTTCAGGGCTGAGTATCCATTTCAACTCTGTCTCACCTGAGGGCAGTGTGAGCAACCCCAGGCTGTGGCCTCTGTCATGATTCAACACTAATGCCCATCAGTGAAGAAAAACTTTATTTTACTTCATTTATTATTATATTTATTAGTAGTAACATGTATGGGTGTTTTGGCTGCATGTAGCCTGTGCACCACGTACATGCCTGGTGCCCACAAAGAACATTGGATCCCCTGGGACTAGAATTACAGATGTCTGTGAGCAGCCACATAGGTGCAGGGAATTGAACCCTCGGCCAGAGCTTTTAACCACTGAGCCATCTTGCTAACCGCCACCTATTTACCTATTTAGAGACAGAGTCTCACTATATAGCCCTGGCTAGCCTGGAACTTGCTTTGTAGATTAGGCTGGTCTCAAACTTCTGCATCTGCCTCTTGGTGGGACTAAAGGCATGTGCCACCACGCCACACTTGGCACCATTTCTTCTCTTATAACATAGTGATGTATGTGTGAGTATATGTGCACATGTATGTGCAAGTGTGAACATACGTGGATGCCGGAAGAGGATGTTAAATGTCCTGCCCCATCACTGTGCACCTACTTTCCATGAAAGAACTAAACCTGCAGCCAAGCCAGCAGGTGGCAAGCCCCAGCAAGCCAGCTGTCTCCAGACAAGCATGTGACCACACCCTGCTATTATGTGGGCACTGTGGATTTGAACTCAGGTCCTCATCATTGCTCAGTAAACACTCTTACTGACTCATCTCCCTAGGTCAGGATTCAATCTCACCGTATGCTTCAGTCTTACCCATACAGCTTGATGTATTAGCTTGGTTCTCTTGGACTGGACTGTATGGGGCTATTCCCCCACACCCTTTCCAGCCTCTCCCCTCCCCCACCCTGTTCCCTGCCTCTCCCTCTCCCCCACCTTGTTCCCCAGCCTCTCCCCTCCCCCACCTTGTTCCCCTAGGTAGAGTTTCACTTCTATTTTCGTGTCATTTCCACACAGTGATTTTCGTGCAGCCAGAAGAGAATCTAGGACGAGAGAGATTTCCTGTATACACGTAGAGCCAATCAGATCTAGGCATGGGTCATTCATAGACCTCCAGGGTATCTCTCACAAACCCTCCCAGTAGCCGGCCCCAAGGTAGACTCCCCTAAGTTCCCTAAGCCTTGGCTAGCTTGCCCAGACCTTCTCACAAACGCAGCCATACAGGATCCTCTCGGTCTCCTGCCTCCTTTATTCAGGCAGGTCTGGGAAACTCCTCTGTGGGTTTGGCTGAGGCTGCATAGCATACTGTAACTTTTCCCCGTTCTACCATTGGTAAGCCTCGGTGAAAGCTGTGTACTGGGCATGGTAGTGTTTGCCTAGTCTGCCTGAGCCTCTAGTCTTAATTCTTAGCACTGACAACAAGGAAAAAATGTACTTAGGTCACACAACTGGACTCAGCCAGGTTCAGTCCAATTTTGCTGGCAATGTCCGGGCCATCCGACTCTGAATCAGTAGGTACCTTCTCCTCCCGTGGCTGTTTGAACGAACGTAGTTCCAGTAGGCTCATATATTGGCATGCTTAGTCCCCAGTTGATGAGCTGTTTGAGAAGGATTAGGAAGTGTGGCCTTGTTAGAGAAAGTGTGTCACTAGGGGTAGGCTTTGAGATTTCAAAAGCCTAGGCCCAGACTGTCTCTCTGCCTCCATCTTTTGAATCAGAACATGAGCTCTCAGCTACTGCTCCAGTGCTATGCCTGCCTGCCATCATGTTTCCTACCGTGGTGATCACGGACACACCCTCTGGGTGATCATGGACACACCCTCTGACACTGTATGCAGGCTCCCAATTAAATGCTTCATTTTATAAGTTGACTTGATCATGGTGGCTTCTCGCAGCAATAGAAATTAAGATGCCTTCCCAGCATGTATAGCCAAGGCACTGACTTTGACAGTGTCATTGTCACAGAGTGTCTACATGGCCTGGTTGGTCTGATGCTTGCTGGTGTTGACACTCATGGTGACCATGGATGTGGCGTCTTCCGTCTTTCTCATAGTGGAGCCCATGGGTGGGGATGGGAAGGTCACTTGTGGTCAGGGTGTTTGTCCTGGTGGCTGGCTTCACAGCCACAGGATCTCAGGGTCTCTTTCTCTCTTTTCTTTCTTTTCTTCTCTTTTCTTTTTTCTATCTTTCTGGGTTTTTTCCCTCTGTATAGCCCTGGCTGTCTGGAACTCAATCTGTAGATCGGGCTGTCGGGAACTTATAGAGATCTGCCTCCCAAGTGCTAAGATTAAAGGTGTGCGTCTTCATACAGGAGACTGCCCAGCAGGTCTCTCTTTTCTCTGTTTTTTGGGGGACACACGTGACACAGGTCAGGTGAGGGGTCAGAAGACAGCTCATGGGAGTCAGCTCTCTTCTCCCACCGTGTGGACCCCAGAGATGGGATCCGGGTGGTTGGCTTGGCTGTAAGTGCCGTGACCTGGTGAGCCATCACACCAGCAGCATTTATCTTTTGTCGGATGAGAACAGAAGCCCTGGGCCAAGTAGCCCTTGAGACTTAAGGAATTATTACTAGTATGAAGTAAAACTGCATTTTATTGACATTGATAATTCACTTGTGGCTTCCAAAAAGGATTTTGTGGCTCACTAAAGCCTTAGAAAAAAACAGCAGCCTTGGTTTTGGTTCCTGTTTTGTTTTGTTTTTAGGTATTTGTATGGAGTTGGGCAGTTGTTTCTAGGGAAAAGTTTGATTGACCAGCCTAGCTAAAACAATGAGCTTCGAGTTCAGTGAGACACTCTCTCAAGGCATGAAGGCATAGAGTAATGGAAGATGACACTGGCCAACATGCACGCGCATGTGTGTGCACACGCACACTCCATCTTAAATAAACAATATAAGAAACTCCTTTAGAAGGGAGATGCTTTGAGTTACATTTTGTATCACTGAGGCACAGGGTGATCTTGGGCAAGTCCCTTCATTTCACAAAGACTCTACGTCTTTCCATTAGTCAGAGAAGAGCAGATGGGATTAGAAGTTCAAGGGATTCTGTTTTACTGGCCAATTCCAGTCAACTGGTAATGACTTCCAGGAGCACTTCACAGAGAATCCCAACTCAGTGGTAGAGAGTTCTGGGATCGATTGCTGATGTCTGCTGTGGGCAGGAAGCTGCAAAGGGCAGCCTGGACCTTCTTTCTTCTTCTCTACCTTCTATAAAACTCCATGGTGACCTTGCGACTTTGAACAAAACACTTTGCTGCCCCTAATATTTTGTTTCTTCATGAAACATGATGAAGATGAATAATCTTTGGCTTCCTGCTCCACAGAATTGCCTAGAGGCGCTTATGAGCTAAGTGGGTGAAGGATGGGATGAGAGCAACAGAGCCTTCTGTAAAGTGAAGGTTGATTTTTATTAATTGACCTCTCTGGGCACATATCCTGTCATCAGTCTCGGGCTCCCCTGCATCAGCTTTGCTCTGACCTTGGGCATCTTCCTCTGGAAGATAGGACCATTTGACTTCCCTGGAGCCAGTGAGAAATGGAGTAAATACAGATGTTGGATACCGACTGTGGGTCTTCGGTAAACCAGCATCTATCTTTAATAGTGTGTGTTTACATGTGTGTGGGTATACATATGTGTGCACATGCATGTGGCAGCCAGAGGTTAACCTTGAATATTATTCTTAGAAGTCATTCATCTTGAATTTTTCTTTTCTTTTTTTTTCTTTTCTGTTTTGGCAGTTATTGTGGGGCACACATGTCACAGATGTGTATGGAGGTCAGAAGAAAATTTGCAAGGAGTTGGTTCTCTCTTTCTACCACATAGGTTTCAGGAGACAAACTCAGGTCAGCAGGCTTGCAGCAAGCCTCCCTATTCTCGGAACCATCTCAATGGCCCTCATGCTGTTTTCTTGAGACACAGTCTCTCACTGGGACCTGGAGTTAACCAATGTGGCAAGACTGACTGGCCACCAAGCTCCAAGAAGCTGCCCATATTCGTCTCTCCAGTACTGGGATTGCACAACTGCACCCCACACCCATCCTTTCCTCATGGGTCCTAGGGATTAAACTCAGGTCCTTGTGCTTGTGCAGTGAAGCCTTTACCAACTGAGTCATCTCCTGGGTCACAGCTCAGCATCTTTAACAACCTGGCCAGGTGCAAGTCCAGAGTTCCTTCTTGCATAATGGAACCCTCAGAGCTCCTGATCCCTACAACTGCCCTCGCCACTAATGCTGCTGCCCCAGCAAGTGGGAAAAGCATCCTCCCCAAATCCATCTTGATTTCCCTTACGGCTCCATCCTTCCTACACAGCTCTCTGAGGTGAATTGGGTTCTCTGGTTGGGTAGTTAGGAGCATTCTGTCTCTATGGCAGCTGTGTCAGGAAACTCCTGTGAATCAGTGGGCTCACACCCAGTGCTCTGGGGAACCCAGTGCAAATATCCAAACACATCTATCTTTGTCACCTGACAAACATATCCCTGTCCCTAAATCCACAAGCCCCTTTTGCTTCGCTTTGGATGCTGTTATCGTCTTATGCTATCTTCCACCATTCCGTAGAGAGCCTGTGGATTGCTGGATCCTGTATGTATTAGTGTCTCCCAGCAAGCCCAGAGAACCGTCTGCTCATCCATTATTTGGTTTAAGCAAAGCCTTGGGGTGTTTCTTCTTGCCTGTGGTGTATGCCGAGTCGGATTCACTGACGGTTGTACGGCTATTTATTAGCATGTGTATTTTATGGTAATCATCTCTTCTTTCGCCTTTTATTTTGGGCAGCCTCTGTGGCGAACAGTGCTTGTTGTGATGTGAAATAATATACGTTAAGAATTTTCCAAGACACCAAAGTGTGGACCTTGTTTTTTGTGGTTTGATTTTCATTTTTCTCTTTCTTTCGCAGGAGATAAATGAGGCCTTGAGCTTCTGCTGGAAACACTGAATTAGACTTTTGTTTTCTTTAAAATCTGAAAAATCTCAGTTGTAGTCAAGAGTCTAGAGGCTGTTGAAAGTGGTGTCTAAGAGGCTGAGGCACAGCCTCTTCCCAGGGGACTGTTCTGGTGGAGGAGGTGTGGTCACATACACAGACAGTGACATGGCCTAACTCAAAGCTCCTTCTGGGAGGGTATCGGAAAGATGACTCCATCAGTTAAGCCCTGAGCCATAGTCACATTTGAAGAAGAGGAGGAGGAGGAGGAACAGGAAAGGCAGGAGGAGCAGGAGGAGGAGAAAGCTGAGTATAGTAACATTCACTTTTAATATAACATTGGGGACATGGAAACAGATCCCTAGCCAAATCAGGGATCCCTAAGCCAGTAAGACTCAGGTTGTTCTCTGGCTTCCACACACATGCACATACATGTATATCCATAGTACATATCATAAGGATGCTTATCCCTGGGTCCCACATGGTAAAAGGAATGAATATACTCCTGAGAGTTGTCCTCTGACTTTCACACATGCACCAAGCAGTAAACAGATCCTCACCAAATGTGGCTCCTAGACCTTAGACTGCCCAGCCTCTAGAACTGCAAGCCATTTTGTTCATTGTACATGACCCAGTCCATGGTTTTCTGTTTCAGCAGCAGCATGATGTACTAAGACACACATGTGCATGCACACACTCACACAATACACATACAACATATAAATACAATATACATTACACACACAGAATATACACATGCATATACATATGTATATACACAGAATATACATACATGCATACACACAACATACACACAATACACATATACATAACAATGCATGTAACATACATACACACATACACATAACATATGCATATATAACACATGAATTTAACACACATGACTATGGACTATCATGTACAGATACTCTAATATGTACTAAGAAGTCAGACAGGGACAGGTAGAAATGTGGCTCAGTGGGTAGAACACTTGCCTAGCATGCACGAAGTCCTGGGTTCCATCCCTAACACTTAATCAGGTATAGTGTCACATACCTGTAGTCATGGCATCAGGGAAATAGGTCATCATGGGCTACATGGTGAGTTGGAGGCCAAGTTGGGCTTCATGAAACCCTGTCCCTAAGAAGTATATCAATGAGGGAAAGATGGGTCACCACCCCACTGAGTATCATATGGTGTCATAGTTAGCACTTAACACAGCTTAGAATCACCTAGAAAAGGTTTAAATTATGATCTTATCAGGCTGTGTCTGTAAGGATTTTCTCTGATTACTACTTGATGTAGGAGGACCTCACCACTGTGGCCAAGGCCATCCCTGGGCAGGAGGTTCTCGGCTAAGTAAGATAGTGAGTGAACAAGCCAGCAAGTACCATTCATCCCTAGTTTCTGTCTCAACCTCCTTCTTGAATTTCCTTGGCGATGGACTGTGATCAGGAAGTATACGCAAAATAAGCTCTCTCCTCTTAAGCTGCCCTTGGTCAAGTGTCTCACCACAGCAGCAGAAAAGACAGATGTGTAACAGTCAGGTGCATGATAATACAGTTGCTCTGAAGAATGAGCTAGGAAGAGGGTTGACCAGAAGGCCCTAGAAGACCTCCTGTAGCTAAGAGAAGCTGACATGATAATGGGAGTAGGAGAGGAGTTTTGTGTGGCAGATGAGTCAGGAGACCAGCCTAGCCAAGGCAATAGCAGGGCTAACAGTGGCTCAGCACAGAGCCCTGAACTCCAGTCCCACAACCCATGTTAAAAAAAAAAAAAAAAAAGGCAGTGCACTTTTGCAGTCTCAGCACTTTTGCAGTCTCAGTGCCAGGGAGTTGGAGACAAGTGCATCCCTAAGGTTCATTGGTCAGGCAGCCCAACCTAATGTGTTAGCTCCAGTTCTGTTAAAGTCAGAGTGGGTGTGGGGAGATGGCTCGGTGAATAAGAGGGATTTCTGTATAAGTGTGAGAACCTGAGTTCGAAAGTCCAGCATCTATGTAAAAAGTTGGGTATGGCTGTGCATCTCTGTAACTGAGCACTGTGGAGAGTGGAGACAGGAGGATTTCTGTGTCTTGCAGCCTGCTAGCATGGCTGCAGGCTCAGCGAGAGATCCTGTCTCAAAGGAATAAGATGGGGGGGGGGGTGATAGAGCAGAGCACTTGACCTTCTTCAGCCTCTGCATGCATGTGAGCACACACACACACAGAGAGAGAGAGAGAGAGAGAGAGAGAGAGAGAGAGAGAGAGAGAGAGAGAGAGAGAGGAGTGCATTTTAAAAATGCAAAGATGTGAAGACATGGGGCAGCATAGGCGGACACCATGAGCTTGGAATGCTGTGCCAAGGAGGGCAGATGCCGTCCTACAGGCAAAGCCAAGCCACTGGGGCATTGGAACAAGGGCTGCAAGCCAGGATGGATGGACAGGTTACAGAGATCACGGACAGCAGCGAGGAGAACAGATGGAACCCTCAAGGCAAGAGGCAAGCCCTCATTTAGTTGGACACAGGCCAGGCAGTTTTACTGTTACTCCAAGAAACTTTGTATGGGAGTGTCACACACACACACACACACACACACACACACAGGAGAGTCACACAACTCCTGAGTGTGTGGTTCTGTGATTGCCATAGATAGTGCACATGCTCCTGAAGGACACTGAAGTAAGACCTGAGCACAGTAAGCTGGAAAATAACATTATGGAATGATGGTTCCTAACACACTAGGAAACTGTAGTTATGTATGCCCCAAGTATAAAGAGGAGGAGGCAAGCCCAGCTCCCACATTCCGCTGCTTCCTGACTATGTGTAACCAGACATAGTAACCAGACACTTCACACGCCCGCCACCCTGATTTCCCCGCCACACTGGACTACATCCTCAAATTGGAATCTAAAAATCCTCTATTTTAGATTCATTTCAATTACTGTGATAAAAAATTCCCTGACAAAACAACAGCCTAAGGGGAAAGGGGTTTATTTTAGCTCCCAGTTCCAGGTTATTGTTTGCAGTTACAGGGAAGTCAAGGCAGGAACTTGAGGCAGTTGGTCACAACACGTCCATAGTCAAGATCGGAGAATAAATGCACTTGTGTTCACATCTCAGCTCCATCTCTACACTTGGACAGGTCAAGATCCCCTGCCTAGGGAATGGTGCCACCCACGGTGGGCTGGGTGTCCTCACATCAATTAACAATCAAGACGAACCCCCACAGACATGGTGTAAGTCCCTCAGTGAGAATCTTCTCAGGTGAACATACACTGTGTCGAGGTGACTGTAAACACCCTCACACCCTGCCTTGCACACATTGCTTTTGTCAGATGTTTTGGTACGTCAATGGCAAAAGGAACTAACATACGGTATAAGTTACAGACTATAAAGCACACTCATTTAAGCTCACATCCAGTGGGTTTTAATAAATGTCTTTAGCTATGTAGCTACAATCTCAATCGAGATGGAAAATGCTTGCATCAGGCCCAAAAGCCGCCTCACGTTTGACTACTCAACACTATCCTGGGAGAGTAGCTTCTACCTGTACCTGGGGCTGTCAGGAAGGCACTCTCAGCCCCACCCGGAGCCTGTTGGATTCAGATTTTCATTTTGACAAGGTTGTGAGGTGCTCTGTGTGTGCATATAGACAACCCTAGTTCCCACAGCGAGAGTTGACAAGCCAAAAGTGCTGTTCCCCTCAATATAAATAGCATAGCCTGAAGCAGGTCGGGAGTGAATGATGCATGGTTGAGTCTGAGGAGAAAAAACAGAAATAAGGAAAGTGCTAAGGTGGGAGAAAGCTAGGAGCTCCTCTGATCCCTGGACCACAGACTTACTCGCCATTTGCCTTAACCTAATGACCTGAGACCTCAGGAGATCACTAAGGGCAAGAATTGGGGACATTGTGACTTATAAGAAACTTCTTCTTGCTTAATTTAGAAATCTGTCTATAATTTTTAAAGAAGTTTTGTTTGTAGTATTCGGTATTGAATCCAGTACCTTGTACATGAGAGGTGCTCTACCACTGAGCCACACCCCAGCCCGTCACTGGAGGATTCTAGGCAGGGGCTCTACATTGAGCCACACCCCAGCCCCTCACTGGGGGATTCTAGGCAGGGGCTCTACCACTGAGCCACACCCCAGCCCCTCACTGGGGGATTCTAGGCAGGGGCTCTACCACTGAGCCACACCCCAGCCCCTCAGTGGGGGATTCTAGGCAGGGGCTCTACCACTGAGCCACACCCCAGCCCCTCACTGGGGATTCTAGGCAGGGGCTCTACATTGAGCCACACCCAGCCCTCACTGGGGGATTCTAGGCAGGGGCTCTACCACTGAGCCACACCCCAGCCTCCTCACTGGGGCATTTACTATTAGCCTATATCAAGAGCCCTTTTGAGCCCTGTCTCCCTAAGTAGATCAGTTATGCCTTGAACTCTCCTGCCTCACCTTCTCAAAGCTTGAGATTATAGGCACGAATCACCACACTCGTTTCTGCAGTTTTAAATGTGAATTATTTTTTAGCATTTATGTATTTATTTACCTGTGTGTCTGTGGCTCCTTTTCTAACCAAGAAGAACCCACTCTGGTGCCAGCAAATGAAGCCAATGACTCAAGAAGGACCAGGATAGGAGAGAGATGAGCTTTCTTTAGCGACAGACCAGCGGTGGAAAATAGTTTCCACACCACTTCCATTTCTTAGGCACAAAGCTAATCCAAGGTTTCTGTGGGTCTTGTTTGTTTATTATAAAGCAGAATCTCAAGTCTTTTAGCCCAAGTTGCCTTGAACTCACTATGTAGCCAAGGTTAACTTCAAACTCATGGCTCTGTAGTTCTCTTGTTTCTAGTTTCTCGTACAACCTCTATAGTAGCAAGTTTTGAGAATTCTGGAGTTCTGGAGTTTTAGTTTCTTTTAAAAACAAAAAACAAAAAACTAAAACTTTCCTTTTAATCCTGGGTGTGGGGATGCGGGGCTGCTTCGCAGCAGCTATGATTTGCCTCATGCTCTAGCAGAGGCATGATTGTGCCAGCTGCAGATAGTTTCTGTGATTGTGTGGTGCTTGGAATTCTGAGAACATTTTGGGGGGGGGGTGGTCTATAAATGCTAGGGCTCTGAGAGGTAGAGTTGATCATTCACCGGGGTTGGCTGGGACTTGTTAATAGTCATGCTCAAAGATGAAACAGGAAGAAAGAAATTAGATTCAAGGGTCTCTATCTCTCTCCCCTCCCTCTATCCTTTCTCTCCTGTCTAGTGATGGGGGTGGGAAACAGGGAGGGGGATAAAGGGTGGGAAAGAGAAGAATCCATAAAGTAGCAAGGACCAGCTGCAAACCTCTTTGCATTTCCATTTTCTGTTAACCTTACCCACTGTCCCTGCTTGCTTGTCTTCCACACCATGCTGTCCCCAGCAGTCATAATTGTTTTACCCCTGCCTGATCATCACGTATCTGGTGATCTGACCCACTGCTACTTTACCTTCAGAGTGTGCTTTCGTTTGGTTGTCTGTCCTTGCTACGTGGCATACCTTGTACCTTTTCAATGATGGCTATATATGCTGGGTTGAGTAAAAAAAAGGGTTTTATTTTTATTCTCCCTAATAAAGATAGTAACTTGGGCTGGGCGGTGGTGGCGCATGCCTTTAATCCCAGCACTTGGGAGGCAGAGGCAGGCAGATTTCTTAGTTCGAGGCCAGCCTGGTCTACAGAGTGAGTTCCAGGACAGCCCGGGCTATACAGAGAAACCCTGTCTCGAAAAACCAAAAAAAAAAAAAAAAAAAAAAGAAAGAAAGAAAAAAAAGATAGTAACTTGGTTGTCAGTAGGTCATTATAGATCCTTTAAGAGACTGACAATCAACTGTAACACCAACTTGATCAGCTTTCTTCTTACTGGAAGCTTCATGCGAAGATTCCCAGACCAGCCCTGTGGAATTCGGCTAGAATGAGCTCACTTGAACCTGAGTACCTCTGTGTGCTCCGCCTCAGAGCTAGGCTGAGCTCTGCATCTGTCTCAGCTGTAACCCACTCTTACTTAGGACCTATGAGGGTATAGCTGGAGTTTCAGGGAAAAAGGGGAAGCTGCAGCAGCCTTGACAGGCTAGGTCTAGTCACCCATCCTTGCACTGCTGAAAAAGACACGTGCTGACCAGCAGAGATGGGGGACTTAACCAGCGTTCCCTCTGTGAAAACAGACCCACCTTTGAAAATGAACATGAGGTAGGGTCTGGTTGGCTGTCACCTCAGTTCTCTCTGCAGAGTGTTCTGAAGAAGCCCTGATCACTGCTATGGCTTTGTGGAGCTGGGTCTCTCATGAGACAGATACTTCTGCTCCAGTGTGAGCCTTCACCATCCTGGCTGACTGCCCTGCCTCACCCCATCTGGACAGAATCGGTTCAACAGGGTCCTGTTGCTTAGAAGTTGACCCTGTTGCTTGGAAGTTGGGTTAGGCTCCTCACAACAAGGATGCTTGAGAATCAGTCCTGTCGCTCATGGAATCCCCAGTGACTCAAGAGGGGAAGCTAAAGCAAAGTAAGAGCCAGAAGGGGCAGCAAGGAGACTGTTAGGCCAGCAACCAACGCCCTGTTCAGGCATTCTGGAAATGGGGGTAGGCAGGGTTATAAACTGCCATTAGTGTAAGTATTTAATGAGAACATTCATAAAGGACTCTCCAAGGACAAAATTTACCATCTACCTCTGAGGTCACATGTAGCTGAGTCCACAGGGCCAGACCCAGCCCCTCCTCTGGCCACCAGAAACTAAGATACAACAGTCAATATGCAGCCACAGCCCACATGGCCTTCTGTGGTTCGCAGAGCATATGGTGATGGAATCCCACCCCCGGGTTCCCCGGAGAAGCCCTGGAGGGGTGTGACATGCTCTGCCCTCATGGCCACCATTCTCATTCCGGCCTGTTACTGCCCCCCCTCTCCCGCAGTGGGGCCGTGAGTAAGTTATTCTTTCTTGTAATTGACTCTGCTCGACTCGCAATAGGAGCCTTGAGGAGCTCAGTATAAAGCCGGAGTGATGAGAAGAGGGAGGCGTTGGCTTCCTAGCCCGCCTGCTTGTTCAGTGTGGCTTGCTATCTTCCCCACTTAGCACAGCTCTTTTGTGACCTCTTAGAACTGTAGGGTGACAGCTTGGTGCCCTGATTCTACACTGGAGAGTCCGGATGCCACAGGTTCATTACCTACCCATGCCCTCTGTCTCCTGCTTAGAGTTATCCTGGAGTCAAAGGGGCACGCAGCCTCCTGTCCAGTGAGAGGATTGGGGATTGGCCCATTCCTGTGACCAGTGTCTATATAAAGAACTTCAGATCACACCTTCAAGAGGCTGAGGCAGCGGCTCAGTGGTTAAAGTGCTTGCCCTGCAGACATAAAGACCTGAGTTCAGTTCCCCAGCTCCCACAGGCAGCCAAATTGGTCTTCAATCTCAGTGTCTCTACACCAAGAAGGGAGACGGAGACAGGAATCCCCCCACAAGAGGCTCAAGGCCAACTAGCCTGGTGCATGCAGTCATGAAGGACAAGGTAGTCTGCCTCATACAAAGGGAAGAAGAAGATCAACAGCTGAGGCTGGATGCTGATCCCCACAGGAAGGTAGTGACACGTACGTGAGCATCTACACACACACTGCACACTTGTAAAACACACACGCTTTAAAATTAAGATGCACTGCACTTAATGCCTGCTTCAGGCTCAACTCTTGCCCAAACCCAGCAGCCTGTCCTCATCCCCTGACCTCTGACCTCTGACCTCTGACCCAATGCTCTCCCTGCCTGGACTACTGACCTGCCTGCTTTCCCGGCAGTTCTCTCCTGCACAGCTGCCTCACTGAGCACTGTGGGGAAAAGAAATCACTCCCCCTGTTTAAAAAAAAATCCATTCTTTCTTTTTGGTCACTTACTTGCCAACAGGAACAACTCTGAGACTAATTTTTCATTAATAAACACCTTGGCTATAAATTTCAGTTCATTCCCTGACCATCTCTTAACTTATTTAACCATTTAAGCTATTCTTGTATACCATTTGGCTAGTTGCCTCTCCTGCAGTCCTGGCCCACTTCTCCCTTCGGCTCCTCAGCATCTTGTGCGAATCTCCTCTTTTATTCTATCCCGAGTTCAGCTTCCTGCTGGTTTACATCTCTCTCCTCCACCCATTTCCCAGTTCTTTCCCCACACCTCTTTTTATACTCTTACTATTTCCCGGGATCCTCTCTTTTCCTGATAGTGTCCCACCTCCTATTTCTTGCCTCAGCTCATTGGCCACCGGCTTTTTCTTTTCTTTTTTTTTTTTTTTTTTTTTTGGTTTTTCGAGACAGGGTCTCTCTGTGTAGCCTTGGCTGTCCTGGAACTCACTCTGTAGACCAGGCTGGCCTCGAACTCAGAAATCCGCCTGCCTCTGCCTCCCAAGTGCTGGGATTAAAGGCGTGCGCCACCACCGCCCGGCTTCCACCGGCTTTTTATTAACAGGTGATGCTCATAAGAGATTCTCCCTATAGCCCTGGCTGTGGCTCAGTAGGTAGAGTGCTTGCCTAGCATACACGAAGCCCTGGGTTCAATCCTGCAGAAACTGACTGTGGTGATACATGCCTTGAATTAGCACTTGGGATGAGGAGGTAGGAAGATCAGAAGTTCAAGGCCATCTTCAGCTAGCTAGTCAGTTTGTGGTCAGCTCTGGGCTTCAAAAAAAGAAATAATCAGGGGGTAGAGCTAAAGAAATGGCTAAGTGGGTCAGAGCATTTGCTGTATACACACAATACCCTGAGTTAGGGTCCCAGCACCCTAATAATAAGCCGGGTGTAGCTAACACTCTAGCCAATGGTGATCAATCTTGATCATCACTTTGACTAAACTTAAAATCACCTAGGAGACACATCTCAGGGCATATCTATGAGAACTATCCAGAGATGTTGGGGGCATGACCCAGCAATAGAGCATCTGCCTAGAATCCCCCAGTGAGGGGCTGGGGTGTAGCTCAGTGGTAGAGCCCCTGCCTAGAATCCCCCAGTGAGGGGCTGGGGTGTGGCTCAGTGGTAGAGCCCCTGCCTAGAATCCCCCAGTGAGGGGCTGGGGTGTGGCTCAGTGGTAGAGCCCCTGCCTAGAATCCCCCAGTGAGGATGGGGTGTGGCTCAGTGGCAGAGCCCCTGTCTAGAATCCCCCAGTGAGGGGCTGGGGTGTGGCTCAGTGGTAGAGCCCCTGCCTAGAATCCCCCAGTGAGGGGCTGGGGTGTGGCTCAGTGGTAGAACCCCTGCCTAGAATCCCCCAGTGAGGGGCTGGGCTGTGGCTCAGTGGTAGAGCCCCTGCCTAGAATCCCCCAGTGAGGGGCTGGGCTGTGGCTCAGTGGTAGAACCCCTGCCTAGAATCCCCCAGTGAGGGCTGGGGTGTGGCTCAGTGGTAGAGCCCCTGCCTAGACTCCCTGCTCTGGTATTGGATGATTCCCAGTCTCCCTAAGCTCTAGTTCCTTACCTGTGAGATGAGTGTTGTATTAGCTACCTTTTCATTTCTGTAACTAAATACCTGACACAACAACTTAAAAGAAGGAAAGCTTCCATTTGGCTCACAGTTTCAGAGGGTTTCTTCCAAGGACCCTTGACCCCATTCCTTGGGGAAGAACATCATGGTGGCAGGAAGACGTGGTGAAGCAGAGCTGCTTACTCATGGCAGGCAGAAATCAGAGAGGGCAGCAGGCCAGGGTGAGACAAATCCCCAGGTCCCCGCCCTCAGTGACCACCTCCTTCCAGCTAGACCTCCAACTGCCAGTGTTTCTAGAACCATCCAGAAAACCACCACCATCTTGTACTCAAGAATTGAACACATGAACCTGTATGGGATAGTTCCTAATGGCGTGTAATGTTTGTGTATCACAGACACGAGCAAGCAGGGTATCAGCTGTGAGATGCTTACAGCCACACGTGGCCAAGTCAGCCAACAGGGCCAATCGTTATAGGTATTTACGATCCCAATTTCCTCCCCTGTCCTTGTTTGGATTTTCATATTAATCACCAAACAGCCCCCACTCCCTGGTTAGTTAGTGTGACCTTCTAATTTATTATCCAAACCCTGGTGCTTTTTGTTTTAATTAGCATCCAGAAAATTGACTCCCTTTGGCATGTAGCGCTATGAATTTTAATGTCTGTATGGGGTTCATGTAGCCACCACAGCAATCTGGATTCAGAACAGCTCCGTCCTTCTGAAATAGCTCTCCGGAAGTGCTTCTCTGTAACACACCTGCATCTCATCCCAACCCTGGAGCTGCTGCTGTACCGGAGACATTGTGGTTTTCTCTTTGTAAGACTATTCTATTCTGTCAGTGGTATTCTATAATATGCAAGCATTCCATACCAGTCTCATTCACTGAATCACTTACTGCCTTGAAGACCATTCAGTTATCATAAGTCTATGTTATTATACGTATAAACATTTTTTCCTTTTTGTTGTTGAGTAATATTCCACTGTATGGATGTACCGTATTTGTTGATTCCCCATTTGGTGATTCAGTTTGGAACAGTTTGTTCACAGATGTGGATAAACACTAGTTTGCAGGGTTCTGTGTGACCGGTTTACATTTTTCTACAGTAAATACGTATGAATAGGATTTCTTAGTTTTATTAGAAACAGCTAAGCTGTTTCCCAAAATTTTTTTATGGGCTTTGGACCTGCATGTCTGTCTGTGTACCATGTGCATGCAATGCTCATGAAGGTAGGAAGAGGGATTAGACACCCTGGACCTGCAGTTACAGATGACTGTGAGCCATTATTGTGGGTGCTGGCAACCAAACCCAGGTCTTCTAAAAGAGTACCCAGTGCTCTTAACCACTGGGTCATCTCTCCAGACCCTGCCCAGCTTTAATGAGTGTGTGTGTGTTTACACATACATACATATATACACATATATATTCATTTTAATTGTGATGTCATTCATGCCAACTACTCTCCACACTCCTCTCTCCCTCCCTTCCTCCTGTCTGTATATCTTTCTCTGGGCCCATGCAGGTAGTCACAGTCACATGTGTGTGATGGTCAAATTGCATCCAGAAGGCAGAGCCCATCACCCCCTCCCCCATCCTTCAGTTCCCACCCTCCTTTGAACCCGAACCTGTGACCTTCCCTGAGCCTGAGAGGGGTGTGGCAGAAGTCCTATTTGGGGCCAAACACTCAGCAATCGCTTATTCGCTGCACTTTGCCCCGTTATGTGCCCCCATGTTGGCCACAGTCTTGCTTCTTCTTTAAGCATACGATCCCTTGTGAATTCATTTCTGGGTAAGATCTGAGGTGTATTTAAAGTTTGTCTTTTGGATAACGATGGCCAGATCTTCAAGTACCATTTACTGAAAACTTGCCCTTCCTCTGCTGGATTGCCTTTGAGCCTTTGTCAAACCCTGTTAGCCACATGTGTTTCTGGGGATATTTCTGTGCATGGTGCTGTCCCCTGCCCTGTGAGTCTGTCCTTTCACTGGTACGACACTCCAGAGTCTGGTCACTACAGGAGTTTTACAGGTCTGAAAAAAAATCTGATTTCAAAACCTTTGTAACTATTTTAGTTTCTTTGTCTTTCTCTATAAATGTGAGGCTCAGCTGGTCTGTATCTACAACAGTACGGCAGGGGCTTTTATTATCCGTGAGTTGAATCAGCGCACCGGCTCGTCAAGAGTGTATTTAAGCCTTCTCCGAGTTCCTTCATCCATGTTTTACGGTTTTCTATAAACCGATATTGTGCCCATTTTGTGAGATATTTACTTAATTTGTTTTGTGGGTTACAGGGATCGTCTTTAAATCACATCAAGCATTTTAAGGGGGTGGGGAGGGGTAAGGCTTGTTCTGTGACAAGTACCTTAGAGAAACAGTTTTGTTCCTAAAGAGAAAAGGGTTTGTTGGGTTCCTGGTGTAAGATCCAGGATCAACCCCAGATCGGCTGGATCTGTTACTTCCACAGCAGGAGTGTGTGGCAGGGTTGCTCACCTCATGGTGGCCAGGAAGCAAAGAGAGTAATAGGAAAGGGGTGGGGCTGAAATACACCCCCCACAGGCACGTCCAGCAACTCACTTCCTTCACCAGATGTGCCTACCTCCCACACTCCCATCACCCCACAATGGTCCAGCTGCATATTCAATCAATGAACAAAGCCATTCATTAGGTCTGAGTCCTGTGATCTAGCTCAGTCTAGTCAAGTTGACAGCCATGATCACGATTATCCATCACTAAGTGACTCCAGTCTTGTGTGAGTTGCTGTTAATACCCACCTCCCACTGTAGAGGGGTGGCCACTTCCCTAGGTCAGAGGTCAACATGAAACTGTCAAGTGGCTTGATCTACCTCGCTACTGTAAAAGAAATAAATAAATAAAAATGCTGGAAACTATGTGGTTTGTAAACAGCATTTATCCCTCACCATTCTGGAGGGTAAGAATCAAGTTGCTGGCAGCTCAGTTCATCTTAGATGATGCCTCCATGTTGGTAGAGGGGATCAGACTTGCCAGTAGGCCTGTTTTATGAAGATATTCCCATTGTCTGGTTAGCTTTAACTGTTGACTTGGCACAATTATCTGGAAGAGACTCACAACTGAGGAATTATCTGCATCAGATCAGCCTGTGGGAATATCTATGAGAGATTATCTTGATTGTTTAATTGATGTATGAGCGTCCAACCCACCATGGGTGGCAACACTACCTAGGCAGGAGGTTCTAGACTGTGTAAGAAAGCTAGTTGGGCACAGGTCTATCTACTGGGGCAACAAGAAACACCCTTTATGGTTCTTGTCTCACTTCTCTCTGGCTGTGAAGTGAGTTCCTTGGCCAGATAATGCTGTGTGGAAAAGCAAGCAGTGTAACCTTCAAGTTCCCGCTTTGACTTCCCTCCGTGATGTACTGTGATGTGAAATTGTAGGTCACCTACACCCTTTGTTCCTCACAGCTGCCACTGTGTGTTTTATCACAGCAACAGAAGCCAGGACCCCACCCTTGTTACGGCTCTATCCTTTAGCCAGAATCACTTCAAAGGCAAGGTATTCTACCTCCCTTCCTGACTGTGTAGAGATCAGGACTCGGGGCATGGTTTCTGGAGAGTAAACAGTTATTCTGACCATAGTACCAGGTGTGGATGAGCATGTGCGTGCGTGTGCGTGTGTCACATGGATGCAGTCTGTGGAGATCAGAAAAGGGCAATTGATCCTCTGGAACTGGAGGTAAAGGTGACCTGAGCTACCATGGGGGTTGCTGGGAACTGAACTCAGGTTCTCTGCAAGAAAAACCAGCACTCTTAACAACTGAGCCATCTCTCCAGCCCCACTCCCATCCTTTGTTATAAACACTTGTTAATTATTTGTATGCATGTGCATCACATGAGCATGTTCACATGAATCTGGGTGCCTACAGTTACAGGCAACTGTGAGCCACCACCAAACACAGGTGCTGTGGACTGAACGCCCATCTAACAGTGCGTACTCGTAACTGCTGAGCCATCCCTCCAGCTCCTCTACCCTATTTTCCAGTCAAAGTCTCTCCCTGAACCTGGAGCTCACTGGGTTGGCTAGACTGGCTGGCCAGAGAGCCCCCAGGATCCTCCTGTCTCCATTCCCAGCACAAGGGTTAGAAGTGTTCACAAGCACATCCTGTTGTGTGTGCCTGAGCATCCAAACTCAGGTCTTCACACCTAGACAGCAAGCCTCTTACCCGCTGAGCGTCTTCCCAGCTCCCACTGCCCGTTTTACAGATCATGGTGAATCCCACACATCTCCAGTCCCATTGGCAACCCTCCTAGTCACCGCGTTCTTTGGCTACATAAACTTCGGTGACTTGCTGCCTGGATTTCCGACTCTCCTCTACCGTGTGCCTTGTCTTTCTCTTATTGATGATGTACGTGTTCATCGCCGTTTCGTATATTACAGATGTTTCCCTGGACCATAACTTATATTTTAACTTTGTCATGCTGTTTTTCACCAGGCTGGAGTTTTAAATTATGATGTACTTTGAAGCATCAATCTTTTCCCAAATGACATTAGCATATTATGCCTTGTTTAAGAAGGCCTTTCCTATCCCAAGGTTATAAACATATTTTAATTTTTTTTCCCTCTAATACATCTGGAATTTATTATTTAATTTCTAAGTCATTCATCTAGCTGCAGATTATGTTGGCAAAGGGGCAGGGAAAATGTAATTTTTTTTTGCAACTTTGCTAGCATATGATCAAATGCTTATTGAATATTTATTTTATTCTCTACATTGTTTTGTGATATGGCCCTAGCTATGCACTAATATTTAATCTGTATGGGATGTACGTGCCTTAGCACACACGTGAAGATCCGAGGACAACCATGTTCAAGGCAGGGTCTGCTGTTGCTTACTGCTTTGTAGAATGAGGGCAGTAACCTGTGTGAGCTTCTGGGCTGCAAGCTTTAATTGACTAAGCCTGGAATCACCTGGGAAAGGAGTCCCAATAAGGAATTATCTATATCAAGTTAGACTGTATACACGTCTGTGAGAGACTGTTTTAATTAAGTGACTGATACAGGAAAGCCCAGCCCAGTGTGGGCAGCACCATTCCCTAGGTCCTGACCTAGTGTCCAAGAGTGGAGACAAAACAAGCTTCATTTCTGACTGTGGATATGCTGTGACTAGCTGGCTCAAGCCCCTGTCACCTTCCTGCTGTGATACCCCTGCCTCTCCCCCCAACCCTCCCCATTCCTTCCCCCCACACACACACCTTTCCCCCCTCCAAATCTGACCCATCTCACAGAAGCACTGGTCTGCAGATGTGCATTACAGTTCCTGGTTTTCCCTGGGTTCTTGAGATCTGAACTCAGGTCCTCACACTTGCACAGCAAGCACTTCACTCACCGAGCTCTCCCCATGCACTAGAGGGTTTCTTGGCTGTGGGATGTTGACTGTCTTTTGCTCTTTGTTCTGCTTCACACCACAAACCCTGTCAGTTTCTACTGTATTTTGTCTTCCAGTCCACGGGCTGTATTTTGCCACCTAGCTGATTTTCTCATCCGTGCAGATATCTCACACTCTTATTATTGCTCATCTGTAAAGACCTTTATTTTACATTTTTAAATTTCTAGTTATACTTTAGAGATAATTGCATTTGTGTTCTTTAAATTTTTTACCATTGGGGCTGACAAAATGGCTTACTGGATAAAGGTGCTTGCTGCCAGGCATAATGATAACCTGAATTCAGTCCCCAAGACCCACACAGTGAAAGGAGAGAACCGGCTCCCAAAAGATGTCCTTTGATAACTACACATGTGTGCTGTAGCGCCAACACTCACATACAATCTCACATGCACAAATAAATAACAAATAAATAAATAAATTTTAAATAATAAAATAAACATTGTATTGTTTTGTCCACAAGTAAAACATTTGTTATTTCTGCTTTTTTTTTTTTCAATTGTTGGAACTTTCTTTGGTGTTTAATCTGTGGTGATCATGAAATCTGTTAAAAGTTTGCATCTGTGCTTTGTTGGGTCCCAGACTCTGGGTTCTGGGCTCTGGGCCTCTCTGAGAGCAAATACTTTATTTTGTCAGTTGTAACATGCTCTTCCATCCCCTTTCTGAGAACTGTGTTGACTGTGATGATGTCTTTACTGATCTGCTTATGTTTCTCTGGATTTTGTTCTGTGTACATCAAAGCCGATTTAAGGCATGAAAAATTTAGAGCATGCACACACGTGTGTGTATCTGTCTGTCTGTCGTGTGTGCTCCTGTGCTGGTGCAGGTTTGGTTAGATGTGAGTGCACATACCACCATGCCGAATATTTACATGGGTGCTGAGGCTCTGCTCTCAGGTCCCTATGCTTGTGTGGCGAGCATTTGGCCAACGGACCCAGCTTCCCGGTCCTCACGACTCTTTGTCCCCTTCAAAGCTGCAATCCTTAAAGTCTATTCTCCTATAAAGCTATACCATCTCTTTATTACATTTATTTATGTATATTTATTTACTTATTTACTTATGTGTGCCCCACTGTGACAGACTCAGTCTGATGCCATTCTCAAATCCTCTATCTTTTGATTCGATTTATCAACGATCGATCAATCTGGGTTCCTTTGAGACAGTGTGGTCCAGGCTGGCCTTGAACTCGCCGTGTAGCTGAGAGTGACTGGCCCTCCTCCTTGCTCTGCTGAGGCATGTGCCAGCAGCCCCAGACTTGGTTATTTATTCACTTAACCCTTGTCTCGGAGCACAGGGGAAGTTTGAGGTCCTGGGGGCGGGGTTACTATGTCAACATGAGGAACAAGCATCCAGGCTGTCACACAGAACCTTCCTGTCATTTCCTGTCCTTCCCGTTGAGGCTTCTCTCTCTTCCTGGCCAGTGTACACCTTTTACTGGTTATTCATTAAGAGACTGTGGGCCTGGAAACTTTTGGAGTCTTTAAATGTATGGTGAAAACTTCTCCCCATTTTTCTAACACTTGTGTCATTGTTTGGCTAAACATAGAATCCTAATTACAAAGTTATTTTTTCTTAGAACTTTAAATCTATCACCCATTGTCTTCTTGCAGCTGAGACTCTTGGAGGCTGCCTCTCATTCTTTTATTTGTTTTTTTTTTCCCCCCAGGGGTGGGGGGTGTTATTTGTTTGTTTGAGACAGGATCTCATGTAGCCCAAGCTGGCCTCCAACTCACTATAACCCCAAATGACCTTGAACTCTTCATCCTCCTGCCCCCACCTCTCCTGTGATGGGATTACAGCTGGTTTATGTAGTGTTAGGTATGGAACCCAGAGCTTCCTGTATGCCAGGTGAGTGCTCTACCCACTCAGGCACACATCCCCAGCCTTATGCTACTATGCAGGTAGCATGCCTCTGCAAGATCTGGGGACTTTTCCTAGTTCTTCCCACTGAGCCATCTAGACATCCCTGTCCAGTCTTTTAGTTTAGTAACTTGGTCATAGGCTATGTCTAACCATGAGGTCAGCCCACCTGCAGTTGCTTCTCTGTATGCCGGAGTGGCATCCCCACTTCCCTTGCCTGGGAGTATGAAGCACACATGTCTTTGGAGGGGTTTAGTTTTGCTTTTTGGTTGGTTGGTTGGTTGGCTAGTTGGTAGGTGGGTTGGTTGGTTGGTTGGTAGATAGGTTGTTTGTTGTTTTGTTGTTTTTTATTTGGCTGGTTCATAGGTTGGTTGATTAGTCAGTTGGTAGGTAGGTTGTTTGGTTATTTGGTTGGTTGGTTGGTAGGTGGGTTGGTTAATAGATTGGTAGTTATAGGGGTTGTTTGGTTGTTCTTTTTGGTTATTTGGTTGCTTTGTTGGTTAGTGTTTGGTTGGTTGTTGGTTGGTGGTAGGTAGGTAGTGTAGGTTGGTTGGTTGGTTGGTTTGTTGATTTGTTGGTTGGTTGGTTGATAGGTTGGTTGGTTAGTAGGTTGATTGGGTGGGTGGGTAGGTAGATGGTTTTGACAGCATCTCATGTAGCCAAGGCTAGTCTTGAATTCTCTATGTAGTTGAGGATGACCTTGAACTTCTAATCCTCCTGCCTCTGCTTCTACAGTGCTGGTCTACAGGGCATGCACCATTACACCCAGGTTTTTTTGTTGGTTGGTTGGTTGATTAGTTTTTGGTTTTTGGTTTTGGTTTTGGTTTGAGTTTGGGTTTTGATTTTGGTTTTTCAAGACAGGGTTTCTCTATGTAGCTCTAAGTATCCTGAACTCACTTTGTAGACCAGGCTGGCCTGGAACTCACAGAGATCCACCTGCCTCTGTCTCCAGAGTGCTGGGATTAAAGGCATGTGCCACCATGCCTGACTATATCTAGTTTTAATTTATGTTTTGTTTAGATGACTTTCCTCCATTCCTAATGGAGTATCTATTTACCTAGCTTTGTCTTTCTCTGATTCCAGTATTCCTAGTGAGAGGACCATCCTCCCAGGGACATTCTCCCTGGCCTGTCTACCATGGCTGCATCTGCTCGTTGCAGCCTTTTATGAAGGCAAGAAGGCATCAGCTGCAATATGAGGAAATGTTGGATCCAACACATCTTATTCTATGGGTTCTCCCTGCCCCTCTGTCTCTGACCTTTAAACCCTATGTCCATGTAGCAAGTCACCCCCACGTGTTTCTGCCTATCCACAGGGTGGATGAGGAGAATTTGCAGAAGGGTTGACAGTTATCTGTCTGATTTCAGGCAGGTCCTAAATTGTCCCTTTGGAGCCATCCCTGGTGCATGCTGCTCATATCTTGGGGACAGCCTCTCCTGCAGCCACTTCTGCTGGTTTATGTATTTCAGCCTATGCTTTATAGTAGCTACTGAAAGATTTCTTGTTCGTTAGGAGTAGGAAAGAGGGGAACCTGTGTTTAGCATGCGTGTATCTTATCATCAGCCCACCTTGCCCCGTTAGTGAATCAGAAGCACCACATTTTCTCTTTCTTCCCTCTTTTCTCCATGAAATTCCTTTTAGTACAAGCCAGGGCTAGTTGGTGCTTGCCTGTAATCCCAGCATTCAGTAGGGGGAGGAAGAAGATGTTATGAGTTCAAGAGGCTATGAAACATATTATAAAGCAAGACTCTGTATCAAAGAAGACTGATAAGAAAGAAAGAAAGAAGAGAAAGAAGAGAAGAGAAAGAGAGAGAAAGGAAGGAAGAGAAGGAAAGAGAAAAAGAAAGAAGAGAAAAGAAAGAGAAAGAAGAAGAAAGAGAAAGAAAGAAAGAAAGAAAGAAAGAAAGAAAGGAAAGAAAGAGAGGGAAAGGAAGGAAGGAAGGAAGGAGGAAGCTAGGATACAGGTTCAGGATAGAGAGCTTGCCCAGCATGTGCACAGCCCTATGCTTCAACCCCAGGTTCTCTAGATATGAATAGATAAACATAAGAAGACTCCTGTTTGCTGTGTCAGTTCCTCCCCCTGCTCTTGTACATGAGTCTAAGGCACAACCCAGCATCTTCCATGTGTATCTATAGAGCTCCATACTGTGTTTTGGGGCCCGTGTGACTTTAATTGTATTGGGGGAAGCATGTGATGCCACATGCATGCAGAAGTCAGCGGACTCTTTACACGGGTCCTAGGCTTGGGCAGCAGCCATCTTTATTTATATCACACCAGCCCTGGGGGCCTCTGTTCTTGCCTATCTTGTTGTCTTGCATATTAATGAGTTTATTTATCATATTAATTATCTCCCCTCCCAACTTGTGGCTTTCAGTCTGTCCCTGTGTCTTCACTTACACACCAACCGAAGATGTTCAAAAAAAACAGGGCCCAATGTGGGATTTTGTCCCTGCCACTTAAAACCTTCTCCAGAGTTTTAAAATGTTATACAACACAAGCTGGGCCTGGTGGTGCATATTTATAAACCAATTGCTTGGGAGGTGGAAGCAGGAGGGTCAAGAGTTCAAGAGCAGCCTCTGCTATATATCAAGTTTGAGGCTAGCCTGGGCTACATAACAAGACCTGTCCCAAAATATTTTGCTCAACACACATAAATACATGTCCCTACCAGTACCCTACTTAGGCAATAGTGTTCCCGTGAGTTAGCCTTCAAGAAAGCCTGTCTAAGCTGCCAAGATGGCTCTCAATGTAACAGCATTTGCCACGCAAGACTGACAACCTCAGTTAAATGTGTAAAAGCCGTGTGGCAGAAGGAGAAAATCCATTCCATGGATGGTCCTCTGGCCGTGAGCACAGGATCACACACATATGTGTAAGAAGGAAGAGGAGGAGGGACGGGAAGAGAGAGGGAGGAAGGGATTGTTCATCTGACTTCTGTTTTATTTAGTCTCAGCATCATAGAAGAGTGGCACACACCTGTGATCCCAACACTTGGAGACAAAGGCAGGAGGATCGCGGTTCAAGATCGGCCTGGGCAGTTTAGTGCAACTTAAAAGAAGGAAACAAAAGCAAAGGAGATGGAGGAAACGGAAAAGGGAGAAGCAAAGTAGAAATTAGATGGTAAATGTAAAGATTAGAGATTTCAAATTCTTAGATGAGGGACTGCAAAAATGTACAATGATTTCTATAATGATCATATGTCAAACTGATCAAATTTTGGATTTATTAGACAAAATTCAGTACTGATCATTTCCCCACTTCTTATAACTTTCCTGTGCCTGCTACAAAGCTTCAGGCCTTGCTGGGTGTGGTGACACACGTCTGGAATCCCATCTCTCAGCAGGTAAAGGCAGAAGGATAACTTCGACTTTTGGAGCTAACCTGGTCTACATAGAGAGTGCCAAACCTAGTGTTCTTCCCTGTTTTATCTATTTGTTTGGTTTCTATGTGCTTGAGAAAGGGTCTGATGCTATTGATTGGCAGGCTGGCTCTGCTTGTTCAAACTGCCTCCCTCAGCCTTCTGAGAAACAAGAATGACAGGTTTATACAACCAGGCCTAGCAGTGTTGCTTTTTGTTGTAAGATGATGATGATGATGGTGGTGGTGGTGGTGGTGGTGGTGGTGGTGATAAGTCTTGAGGGAGGCTGGAGAGATGGCTCAATCGTTAAGAGCACTGGTTGCTCCTGCAGAGGACCCAGGGTCATTTCCAAGCATTCCCAGCAGGCAGCTCATCCAACAGCTTCTTCTGGCCTCTGACAGAACTACACACATATAGTGTTCATATCAACAGGCGCACACAGGTACACAGAAATAAAAATTAGTTTAAGTGTTTATGAATTATGTACTTGTTGATCCTTTCATATATGTTCATACTATTTTGATTATATATACCCTGCTTCTCTCTCATCTCCCTCTCACTCCTTCAGGAACCATCTTCCCAACACAAGTCTCTGGCCTCCACATATGTACACCTGTACACAGGCATGCACCCACACACATGCCAACATGGGTATACATATAAAAAACTTCCAAATTAAAAACATCGTGCTAGAGGGATGGCTCAGAGGCTAAGAGCACTGACTGCTCTTCCAAAGGTCCCGAGTCTGATTCCCAAATTAAAAACATAAGTCTAAATGTAATCTCTAAGAGTAAGTGGACTCAGAAATTGCTGCCTACTAGGAAGGGCGTCGCCATCTTGGTTTGATGAGAGAGGCTCCCTTCTAGTCTAGGCTGGCTTTGAACTCACTATGTAGCTCAAGCTGCTCCAGATCTCCCTGAATTTATCTTGGTACCACATGTGACTTGGGACCTCCCTGTATTCCTAGAACAAAGGGAAGAGCAGCTCCTGAGAGGCAAGGGACTGACATGTGAGCACTCATGTGACCAACCACCAAGGAAGGTGAGTGACCAGAGGCCGTGAGAGTGATAACCCAAGGAAGAACGCAAAGTGTCCCAGACTGTCCTCAAGCAGCCTAGAGGAGCATGTGCTGTCATAGAGGGAAGAACGACTTGTTTAGAAAAGCATGGTCCTGCTTCACACATGGGTGTTGTTGAACTCACTGACTGGAAAAAAGTACCAGGCACGGCCAGACAGAGTAGTGCACACTTGTGATCTAGAACTCAGGATGCTGAAGCAGGGGGATAATGAGATCCAGGCTAGAATGGATAGCCAGGAAGATGCAGGCTCCAACTAAAAACCAAAGCTGGAGCTCAACAGTAGAGCACCTGGGTGTGGCTCAGTGGTAGAGCCCTGCCTAGAATCCCCCAGTGAGGGGCTGGGGTGTGCTCAGTGGTAGAGCCCCTGCCTAGAATCCCCCAGTGAGGGGCTGGGGTGTGGCTCAGTGGTAGAGCCCCTGCCTAGAATCCCCCAGTGAGGGGCTGGGGCGTGGCTCAGTGGTAGAGCCCCTGCCTAGAATCCCCCAGTGAGGGGCTGGGGTGTGGCTCAGTGGTAGAGCCCCTGCCTAGAATCCCCCAGTGAGGGGCTGGGGTGTGGCTCAGTGGTAGAGCCCCTGCCTAGAATCCCCCAGTGAGGGGCTGGGGTGTGGCTCAGTGGTAGAGACCCTGCCTAGAATCCCCCAGTGAGGGGCTGGGGTGTGGCTCAGTGGCAGATCCCCTGCCTAGAATCCCCCAGTGAGGGGCTGGGGTGTGGCTCAGTGGTAGAGCCCCTGCCTAGAATCTGTGACAGAGAGCTTGGCTCGATGACCAATCCCTGAATTCTGTCCCCAGTACTGCAAAGGAATAAAAACACTGGAGAAACTAAGGTGGATAAATTCCTTGTAACTTCTGAAATACACCCTTGGGGTTGGAGAGCCATGCTTGACTATTCTCTGGAAAAAAGCAGTGTTCGGTATTGGAGCGTTGATTAAATGGATCCCTGTGCTGACTGCAGAAACAAGTGTGTTAAGGATGGCGCATGAGCCCCGACTGTGTGTGACCTCGTTTATTGCCCTGCGCTGTGACCTCAGCATTACTTAAGTGGCGCTGCTGTGTTTTTTATCGCCCTTTCCCCATCTTTCCCCATGGCTGCCCATATTTCGTGCCACACTCCTTGTCTTTCGTCAGCCACCGTCCATTACTGTCATCCTGTCAGCTCTGTCTGATGTCCTTGCGGTGGGTGCCAAATGGAGTTGTCCTGGTTAAATAAACTGAGTGAGATTGAACTGGGAGCAGAAACGCAATCCAGACGTCGGAGAGGAGCCGCAGTAACTAGGTATCAGGGCATGCTCGCTATTCCTGGCAAAGGCAGAGAGTATTAGCATGTAGGATGCTATTGATGGATCTACTGTGGGGAAACCGGAAATCCTCGCCCAAGTCTCTGGGAATTCTGCTGTCTGTGCCGTGCGGCTGAGTTTCCCGTCGTTTCTATGATGAATTTTCATCTCAGCTGCCTAACTGCAGACACGAAAGGTTAGAGGTTTTCTGGAGGAGCAGGAGTGGCTGGAGAAATGGCTTGGTGGAAGCGGTGAGGGTGGAAGTGTGAAGACCTGAGTTCGGATCCCTTGGACCCAGTCAAGCTGGATGTGGTAGCATGCATCTGATCACAGTGCTCCTGTGGTAAGGTGGGAACTCCTGGAAGCTTGTGGGCTGGTTGGCCCATCATGCACTGCAGTGGACTCTAAAGAGATGCTGTCTTCAACAAGGAAGAGTTGAGGACCAACACCCAAGGTTGCTCTGACTGCCATATTTATACAGTGGCATATGCATACACTGCACACACACACCATATAGACACACACAATTGTATGCACACACACAATACATACACACGTACACATACCTACACACACACCGTGCACACACACATATACACCACATTCCATACACACAAAACAAAAATATTTCAATATATGGTTAATCTCAAATTACTCAGCCCTCACTTATGAATGGCTATTAACTGGCTTTGATAATTCTGGGTACCCAGTACTCATTGAACCTGAGATAGGTTGCCCAACCACACCAGATGGTAGCTCTCCAATCACAAAGTGCCAATTATTCTAGAACCTTTCTTACAAATAAAACTGAGTGGGGTAGAACACACCTGTATCGCAGCTCCTCCGGAGGCTGAGGTGGAAGGATTACAAGTTCAAAGTCAGCCTATGCTGCATACCTAGTTTTAGGTCTGATGTACACACACACACACACACACACACACACGCACACGCACACGCACACGCACTGAATAGGAATGTAGCTCAGTGGTAGAGCACTTACTTAGAACCCACCAGTAAAAGGGCCTATAGATAAGTAGTAGATAATGCACTTAACTAGAACCCCCAGTGAGGAGTTTGGAGTATAGCTCAGTGGTAGAGCCCCTGCCTAGAATCCCCCAGTGAGGGGCTGGGGTGTGGCTCAGTGGTAGAGCCCCTGCCTAGAATCCCCCAGTGAGGGGCTGGGGTGTGGCTCAGTGGTAGAACCCCTGCCTAGAATCCCCCAGTGAGGGGTTGGGGTGTGGCTCAGTGGAGAGCCCCTGCCTAGAATCCCCCAGTGAGGGGCTGGGGCGTGGCTCAGTGGTAGAACCCCTGCCTAGAATCTCCCAGTGAGGGGCTGGGTGTGGGCTCAGTGGTAGAGCCCCTGCCTAGAATTCCCCAGTGAGGGGCTGGACTATGACCCAGTAGTAGAACACCTGACAATTCCACCCACAGAATCACAAAGAGAAGTAGTAAATTATATAGTTACATGTTTAATCTCAAGGGTAATGGTAGCTATGGGTGACAGACAAGAGGACATGTTATTCCAAATGCTATCAGCCAACCAGGATGAGATTTGAAATGCAGGTCTGCAGTCAGGGGTGGATCTACCCCAGTGATCAAGAACCTCCTTGAATCTTTAGTTAATTTCAGTGAATTGAACAAACAAATCTGTGTTCTGTTATGCCATAAAGTCAAGAAAATGACTGGTGTGACTGAAGGATTTCACGGACGGAGCGCAAATGTGCTCTAGGGTGTTTGAATCAGACTCTTTTAGAGAAGGAAAGAGGCCAGGGAGTGGGGGCTGTTTGCTAAGGAACAGCAAGGTCTCTAAGAGCCATTCACCACGAAGCAGCAACTTAGCTCACGGATCTGCAGTTTGGATGAAGCCAACACCCACGCCTGTGAGGGCAGCTCCCGTGAGCTCCAGCTTCCCAGTGACTGCCATTAGCTGGCAATCGCTGTAGTTGCCAGTAGGGGGCGCAGCGCGTGTCGGGGCTGGGAACTTTGATTCCTCCTACTAGGGCTTCTCCTCAGGTGAGTGTTCTAACTGTGCCTGAGTTTTTGAGTGAGTTTTCCGAGACAGGCAGGGCCACGCAGTCAGAAAGGAAAGGAAGAGGAGGAAGGAGACAAGGTGATGCAGCACTGGGCTATCTTCTCTTCCTCAGCCATGTCTCTCCCTGCCCCTACTTCCCTCTCTGTTTCTTCTTCTTTCTTCCCAGCCCCTCCTCCTGTCTGTTTTTTGACACTAGGTCTTGCCACATAGCCCGATGGGCATCAAACTCTCCATATCTGTGCCTCAGCCTCCTGAGAGCACACCAGGCTGGGCCCCAGTTCCTTTCAGTCCAATTTTGAGAATCTTCCATGCTATTGTGTGCGACCCTTAGTTCTCTCGTTTATATTACTATTTTGTTTCTGTGATTTGCTAATCTGCCCTCCTACACGTAGATGTTATAGGTGGAGCCATTCAGGTATTCATGCACAAGTCCCGCCCATGGGCGTGTCTTCATTCCTCCCAAGTAAATCCATACAGTTGCTCTGTGCTTGTAATCAGTTGGTATAGGCTGCTTAGCATGCAGGAAGCCCTGGGTTCCGTCAGCAAAACTTCAGGAACAAGGTGTGGCTGTGCCTGTTATCCCAGCGTTCGATCTCTAGAGCCCATGTGAGGGTGGAAGGAGAGAAGCGACTCCACAAAGTTCTCCTCTGACCTCCACACGCATGTCATGAACATGTACCCACAAACACATGCATTCATGATAAGAAATGATTTGTTTCATTCACGGGCTCTTGAGTCTTAGATCTCCAGGAATGTGCTGAGTCCCAGGGATCAGCTGTTTCAATTACACAAAGAGTCGTGTTGTTTCACACCTGGCCCCACCTTGGTTTGTGTTGACTATTTCAGTTGCCACACAGCTGACACACTGGAGTCTTAAACCTTCACCATGCTATCAGGGGTGTGTGCATGTGTGTGCGTGTGCGCGCGCTTGCATGTGCGTTTGTGTGTGCACATGCGTGTGGGACTACAGAAGCATGTATTCCAGAACGTGCAATGGAGGCAGAGGACAACCTTCTGTATTGGTCCTTGCTTCCTGTTTGAGGTGGAGTCTCTTGTTTACTGTTACATATGCCAGTCTTCTGGCCTGAGAGCTTCCAGAGATTCACTTGTCCCCACCTTCCATCTTGCTGGGGAACACTGTACTTACAGATGTGTGATATCTTGGGCTCTGGGTTTGAACCCAGGTCTTCATTCTTACACAGCAAGCATGTCCCCACTGAACTATCCCACCAGCCCCCCTTCTCTGGAATTTTAATTTGCATAACCTAATGACAAATGGCACGGAGCATTTTCATTGGAATTTATGGACCATTTGTGTCTCTTCTTTTCTGAAATGCCTGTTTAAACCTTTGCACGCTTTTTATTGGGTTATTTGTTCTTAGTGCTTTTAAGCAAACAATATTTTGTCAGCTATATGTCTTGAAACTATTTTCTTCAAGCCTATGGCTTAACTGTTTTTATTATTAGTAACATTTCTGGTATACAATTGCTTATTTTGATGAATTTCTTCCCCAACTTGTAGCTCAGTGCTTTCTGGAAGGTTCTGAGATAATCTTTGCCAACCCTGTGATTATAGAGGTTGTTTTATGCCAGGTGTGATGGCATACACACTGTAATTCCAACATTCAGGAGGCCAGGCAGGAAGACAGACAGATGGAAACCTGCCTTGGTCACACGGTGAGGCCGCATCTCAAAAACACAATTAAAGTCTTACATTTTCTCCCTGGAAATTTGTAGCTTTGAGTTTGACTTCCAAGTCTGCAGTCTAGGGCTGCTGAGGAGACGGCTCTGTCAATCGGGCACTTGAAGTGTGGAGATCCTCACGACTTGGCATCCCTGTAGAGCTAAGCCTGGCAGCCCATGTCTGTAACCTCAGCGGAGGCAGGCAGCTCCTCATTGGCCAACTAGCCTAGCCAATCAACAAGCTCAGGGTTCAGTGCCAGACCCCGACTCCATTGCCTGCTATTGGATCCCTTTCCCCTAACTGGACTACTTAGCTGGGCCTCAGTGGGAGAGAATGCACTATGGAGACTGGATGTCCCAGGGTGGATTGGTACCCAAGGGGGGCTTCCTGTTCTCTGAGGAGAAGGAGGAGGGTTAATGGGAGAAGGAATTTGTAAGAGTGTGACTGGGAGAAGAGGAGGATGGGGGGCCCAATCTAGAGGTAAAATGAATAAATTAAGTAATTAATTCTAAGAAAATAAAGCAATTCAGCTAGGGAGGTGGTTTGGAGATTAAAGCGCATACTGCTCTTGCAGATGACCCAAGTTCAATGCCCATGCCACACCTGGGCAGCTCACTGCAGAAAGACCCAAGTTCAATGCCCAGCGCTCACACCTGGGCAGCTCACAACCGCCTGCAACTCCAGGGAATCCAACACCATTTTCCAACCTGTGCTCTCATGTGCACACTCATGTGCACAAACCCACACACAGACACACATAATTTAAAAACTAAGAATCTTTTAAAAATTCAAAGCAGAGGGTGGAGAGATTGCTCAGCAATATGGTTAAGAGCACTTGTTGCTCTTGCAGAGAACCCAGGTTCTGTTTCCAGCGTCTAGGTGGTGGTTCACAGCCATCCATAAGTCCAGTTCCAGTGGCTCCAACACCCTTCCTCTGACCTGAGTGGATAGCAGATATGCACCTGGTCCATGTACATTCATGCAGGCACATTCACACTATAAAATAAAGTAAAGTAATAAGCCTTAAAAGTTAATACAAAAAGTAGTTAAAGATTGATGAAGACACCCAAATGTTATAATCAGCCTACATACACACACACACACACACAAACACACACACAGTGTGCGCACAAGCACATGCACATATAATAAGCTATATACATTTCTGCACCAAAACCAAAAGCCTTCAATCTGTCTTATGCTGCATTGTATCCACTGAGGTAGGAACCAAGGTTTGCTTTCCCCTGAGTCTTCTCCAATTCTTTAACCTTCACACCAAATTATCTTGGTGCCCTTGTCAAAAATTAATCGACTCTATAAATGTACATCTACTTTCAGACTCTGGCGATGGCTTCTCCATCTGCTTTACCCACTTACTATTTAGCTTGACCCCAAAACCCCACTCACTATGTCTTGATTTGTGTGACATCACCGTCACAGCAGCCCTTGAAACCTGGTCATAGAAGTACCCCTGGCTGTTCAGAGTCTTACTTGTCGTTCCTTCTTTTGTGTGGTGTGTATGGCACATGATTGTGAGTGCACAGGTTCACACCAATATGCAGGCAAGCAGAGTCCAGAGTAGGGAATTCTCCCTCTGCCTTATTGGCTTAAGGCACATTCTCAATGAACTAGAAGCCAAGCAGGGACAGCTTACCTGCTGGTGGGCAGGCTCCAGACACCTGCCTCCATCACCTACACTGCTGGGCTTACAGCCCAGTGCAGCCATTCCGCTTTTCACATGGTCCTGCAGATTCCATGCCAGTCCCCATGTGAGCTGAGCAAGCACTGTTCGTCGCTGAGACATCTCCCCAGTCCACACCTTCTCAATCTGCATTTAAGAATTCTTTTGCTAACACTCGACCAAAAAATCTAGTCAAGATTTGACTAGAATTTTCTGTGACTCCAGATCCTGGGAACATGTTATCTTAACAAGTTGGAACAATCATACCGTCCATGGACATGGTATATCCTTCCATTTGATTTAAGGCTCTTCAATTTTTCTTAGCATTTCCTTACATTTTCAATGTGGACATTGTTATACATTTAAATTCTAACATTTTATGTTTTATATGTCAGGTTTTGTTGAGTTTTATATATTGAGCTTCTGTCCTATAACCTTGCTAACGTGGTGAATATTTGTTATTAATAATTCTCTGATTCTAGGAGATTTTTCTGTAGCTCCTTTTAGATGTTTAAGGTAATTGCATTGTCTGCAAAACATGACAACTATATTTCTTTCAAATTCTACCCTCTTATTTCTCTTTCTTGCCTTTTTAGATTGACTGGGAACTCTAGTATTTTGAGTGAAATGGACTAGTGTGAGCATCCTGGCTTTCCTCCCAGGATGGGCTTGAGTTCACTATGTATCCCAGCCTGGACTCAAACTCACAATCTCCTGCTTCAGCCACATAAATTCTGTGGTTTAGGGATGCACCAACTTGCCCAGCATAGAGAAGTGTTTGAGTATTTTCATCTCAAAATATGGTAGTAGCTATTATTGGTTAAAGGGCAACCCTAGCAACGCTGAGTTATCAAGAAATTTTAATATGAGTGATGCCATGTGGCTTTACCTGAGGACACCTGAACAAATGTCTATTCACCCCATAGGGCACCAATTACAGACCAAAGAAATTATCCCTCTTATGTCTAAAGTTTATTGTGATTATTTTCAGGAGTATGGATAAGAGGTTACTTACAGAACATGGTTAACTCAAAGGCAGCTTCAAAAAAAATACCCCAGCACAGCTGAAAACTCAGGAAAGCTGTATCCCTGGAGTTCCCTGCATGCCATACAGGTCACTCCTTTGGAGAATGTCCTGTCCACCATCAACTGTTACTGTTAATATAACCATGGGATGTTATATATAATATAACTTCTGAGTCTTGTAAGTTTCAGGAACTTCTTGAAACTTGTATGTTTACTTCCTAAGTCTCATGATATTCTCCCCTCCCTTCATGAGAGTACATTTTAATTTAAAGTAAATATCTACAAAACAAATGACACTGAATTTTACTGAATGATTTTTTTTTTCTTTTCCACCTATTGATGGCAAGCATAAATCCCCAGAACCTACATAAAGTTGGATTCAGTGGTGTGTACATCTGTAATCTCAGTGCTCCTAAGGCAAATAGGAAGCAGAGACAGGAAAATCCCAGGAAGCCCAAGGGCCAGCTATCCAGGTAGTCAAACAACAAGAGACTGGTGCCAGCTAATTAGCATATATATCCCTATAGCCATAGACTGTTGCAACCAGAGGTTGTCTTCTACTTTCCATACATTGCACTTGCATACATACATACATACACACACACACATCACACATCACATCACATCATCACATCAAACACACACAACACATTAGAGGTGTTGAAAACTTGAAAAATAAAGAAGATACATTCTTCAGGAACCCTACAGTCCTGAGTTGTGACTGTCAGTTAGGTCTAGGTGATCCATAATATTATTCTAATCTTTCATGATCTTGCTTTTTATCTTCCAGTCCTAACATTAGCAAAGAGACTATTGAAATAGATAAATACTGAACAAAAAAAATCCACAAAACTTTGTGTAGACAGTTCATCAGACTACTGGGAAATAATGCAGTCAGTCAGGTATTTGTTTTACAAGCACAAGGACTCAAGTTCAATCCTCAGTGCCCATACGAAAGGAAAACATGAGTATGATGTCCTCCCTTAGAAGATGAAGAGAAGAACAGCACCCAAGATTGACCTCTGACCTCCACGTACAAGAGTGCACACACACGCACCACACACACACACACCACTCTACCAATTATGAAGATGAGAATAAGGAAAGGAGGGAGAGATGGGGTTAAAGAAGGAGGCAGCAGCAGACAGGCGAAGGCAGCAGGCAGACAGGCAGACAGGCAGGCAGGCAGACAGCGACAGCAGACAGGAACAGGCAGAGGCAACAGGCAGACAGGCACCAGCAGGCAGGCAGGCAACGCAACAGGCAGACAGGCAGACAGGGAGAAGGCAGAAGCAGACAGGCAGACAGGCAGACAGGCAGACAGGCAGACAGGCAGACGACAGGCAGGCAGGCAGGCAGGCAGACAGGCAGGCAGGCAGACAGCAGACAGCAGGCAGCAGGCAGACAGGCAGCAGGCAGACGCAGACAGGCAGACAGGCAGCAGGCAGACAGGTAGACAGGCAGACAGGCAGTAGGCAAACTCATCTCTTTCAGCTTTCCTGCTGCCTGAGTTCTGCATCTCTGGCTGGAACACTTATTTTAGATTCTTTTCCCTTCTTGTAAATTGTGTATCTGTGAAGGGCCCTTCTTACAGATGGCAACATCTCCTAGTCTGTTTTTAGTATGGCCACTTTTGTGTATGCACAGTGTTTCCCTCTGTTTATTGTCTCCTTTCTGGGTCTTGAATAATTTAAAGGTGGGGGTAGTACATGTACAAGCATTTTGCCTGCATGTTTATCTGGACCCCATATTCATGCAGTACCTGTGGAGACCAGAAGAGGGCACTGGATCCCCTGGAACTGTAGTTGTAAGTCAACATATGGGTTCTGGGAACTGAACTCAGTCCTGGGCAGGAGCAACCAGTGCTCTTAACTGAGCCATGTCTCCAGCCGCTTTCTCTTGGGTCTTTATATTGAGTGTGTGTGAGGAGGTGGGGCAATCAGCAGCCACTGCAATCCTTTTCATCCACTCTTGTCATCTATGTGTGTTTTCCTTCTGACACATTTCCTCCTCACTCCATTTTCCCCACATTCTTTGCGTGTATGTGTGTGTGTTGTGTGTGTGTGTGTGTGTGCATGTGTGTTGAGCGGAGGTTACCATCAGATGTCTTCTTTCATTCTCTACCTTATTTTTGGAGACAGAGTCGCCCACTGAACCCAAAGCTCAAATAATCAGCTGGACTGGCTGGCCAGTGAACCCCAGGGATCCTCTTGCCCCCCACCCCCACCACAACCCCAGGCACTGGGGTTACAGGCACAGGTACAGATGCACTGGCTTATTTAAACGGGTTCTAAAGCTCTGAACTCGGGTCCTCATGCTTGAGAAACAAACATTTTTACTAGGCCCTTCCTGGGATCCCTCTTGCTTTCTGTGGGTGCACCAGGGCTGTTCTGATGCTCCGGCTGCCTCTCTCCACTGACTTGTTACCCTGGCTCTGTTTTATCTCCTTGCGCTCCCTGCTCTTTCGTGGTGTTTAAAGTGGGTCTTTAAGTCACCCTAGACTATTTTGCAATAATGTTATATGACTTCACATACACCTAGAATTTTACAACCACATCCATAACATTAACCCTCTGTTGTCCTTTGTGCTATTGTCTTCTGCCTGATTTCTACCTCTATTATACACTGCCTGGAACATCGCCATTTTGGCTTTAGGTAGTCACATTGAAAGGAAATTGAGAATGATTTTTAGAATATTTCATTAACTCTATACCTTCGTATCAAAGACTCTTCATGTACATCAAAGTTTCATCCCGTGTCATGAGAAATATCCCTCAGCACGTGTGGCGGCACATGCTGATTACCCCAACACTTGAGAAGCTGAGGCAGGAGGATAGAAAGCTGGAGGCCTCCATGTGTTACTGTGATAGTTTTTATTGTCAACTTGACAAGTCTAGAATCACCTTGGAGACAAGCGTTTGCATACGTGTGAGGAGTAGCATTGCTGAGCTCAGTGAGGGAGGAGAAGACCCACCGTGAAAGTGTGCAGCGCCATTCCTTGGGCTGGCATCTCAGACTGAATAAAAAGGAGAAGGTGGCATTAAACTGTGTGAACAAAATAAATGCTTCCTTCCCTAAGTTCCTTTAAGTATTTTGTCACAAGTAAGCTAAAATCAAAGTGGGTTTTGGCTAATTTACTTCTCAGGTGAAAGACTCCTTCCCCAGGACTTTCTGCTAACTAGGGAGTCACAGAAAGCGCCTCCATGGAGTGTCTGTGTCAAAGGGCTTGAGAGGGCTGCTGCCACACTGTGCTTGGGCAAAGGTTAAAATTCTCTTTTTAAAGATTTACCATTTAATGTACATGTAATTTTTCTTCCCTACACACTGTGTACCACATGCCTAGTGCCAATGGAGGCCAGAAGCGTCCCCTAGAACTAGAGATACAGATGGTTGTGAGCTGCCACATGAATGCTGAGAATCAAACCTGGATCTTCTAGAAGAGCAGTCCGGTCTCTTAACCACACCCCCACACCCTGCACTTTGGGTTTAACAAAGAACTCACACAGAAGGATGATGATAATGAAATTCCAGACTTGGACTTTGAAAATGCATTTAAATCCTGCTTTCTGTGGATGTCATCTTCCTTGTTTTGTGGGAAGGCCAGAAGTAGGCATAGCTGGAGGAACAAGGTAAGCTTTGAGGTACAGAGGAGAGCCTGCAGAGTCCTGCTGACCTTTTGGGCCATGGACAGAAGAAACTAAAAAATTCCCACGAGAAAGATAAGCTGAGCCCCCCAACACACACACACACACCACACACACCACAACACACAGTCTCATAGCTTCATCAATGGCGGGGCATAATGGACCCAGCCATTTGCTCTTCGGCTCCCATCTTGTATCTTATGGTGGAGCAAAGATTTCTGAGATCCGCTGGGGTATTTTAACTTCTTGCAGCCACACCACATTGTGACTGGTCTCCCTAATGCCCTTGGACAGTACTTCTTTAGAAGGGTTGTGAAGAGAAGATGCAAGCCAGGCTATGCCTACGGGTAGATGGGGCCTGCCATCCAGGAACACAGAACTAATAGGACTTACAGAGATGGGAAAATGCCAATTCACTAAGGAACTCTTTGCACTAGGAGTCCCACAACACACACCCAGCATGCTGCAGAATCTGAAAAGCCAGTGGCTGACCCACTTCAAATCCAAAGGTCTGAGAGCAAGGGGGACCAATGGAGCCCTGGAGTCCAAAGGCTCTGCAGTCTGATGCAGAAGAGGAAGGCATAGCACAAAAGATAGAGAAAGCCCTCCTGAATGAGTTACTTGTGTCCTTGCAGGGACAATATACCTGGTAAAGGCAACTTAAGGGAGGAAGAGCTTATTGTGGCTCACACTTTCAAGGATACAGTCCATCACAGCAGAGAAGGCAAGGCAGCAGAGCGTGAAGCAGCAGGTCACTCTGCAGCTGTGGTCAGGAAAGAGAGAGATGACTGCTAGTAAGCTCTGCTTCAGGACCTCAGTCCTTGGGATGGTGCTACAAACATCCAGGGTGGGCCCCTTCCTCAGTTTATCTAATTTGTGCTTCCAAATGCCAGGAGACTGACTACCAAGTTTAACTATCATGTCTGGCCTGCTTTTACCTTACCCTGAATAGATCCATGGTGCCCACCAATGCTGATGACAGCTGGCTTTCTTCACTCAGTCCATATCAAATGCTCATCCTTTTAAGAGACACCCAGATAGCCCTACCCCAGCTGTCTGGACAGCCCTCTGCTCAAACAAACTGACACATAAAATTAACCACCACATAGACTATATGGCTACTCTGTGTGGAAACACCCAGAGATTCACATTGGAGGCACAGTGAGGACCATTCCTCATCCTGGCCACCAACTCCCCCTCTTCTATCTACAGCTGACTGCAGCATGAGGCCATGGGAAAGACCCAGCCGGGGACAGGTGGACAGAGGAGGGGAAGAGTTAACAGGATGTTGGGCTTAGCTTTATGTGACTCTCTGTGTCTCCACTCTAGCTTCCATGGCGACTTCATTAGCAGCAAGCTGCTAATTAAATTTCATATTTATGATCAGAAAATAAAATCATTGGGCCTTTCTGAAATAGGATTTTATGAGTTTAGGCTCAGGCAGCTGAGTCAGCAGGGGAGGGCCTGCCGCTGTTTAGACTCACAGTTTCAAAGCGGAAATAAATAACGTAAACAGGGCCGGAGTGTATCTGAGTCCCTTGAATTGGTTTACGACGGGCTTAAACAAGACAGACCCCCACCCACTCTGACAATGGAGCTCGTGCCTGAAGGCTTAAGTCTTGTGATGGTGGGGTTCAAAAACCCTCAATCCTTAATTGAAATAAGGGGGCTGTGCTTCTGGGTCCCCAAGCTTCTTTGAGAGTGCTACTCTGTGTAGCTGGCTCTTTCCTGCTGTATGGAAGCATCCTTGCTGTCAAACTCAGACTCGTACCTGTGGTGTGAGCACGCAATCATGCTCCAACACTACCTCCTTTTGTGTGGGACCCAGTGGCTGCCATCTTCCTGAGAGGTTTTCCAGGCATCCTTCCCCTGTGGTCTCACAGAGGTTTTCTACTCTGCTGCTGCCAATGAGAGGGGTTAAAACGACAGGGATTGATTCTCTCACAGCGTGGAATTAGAGGTCCAAAATCAAGGTGTCGGTGGCCCTGGGGGACAAACCCTGCTGCTTCTTCCAGCTCTGTTGGTTCTTTGTTATGGGGTCTCCCTGTATATCTCAGACTGGCCTCAAACTCATAATTCCCCTGCCTCAGCCTCCCAAGTGCTGGCTGTTCCCCTTCTAGCTTGTTATTTTTTGGTGTATGTGTGTGATGTATGTGCACTTATGTGTATATTTTGTAGAGGTGTACTTGTATGCATGTATGTGTGCATGCATGCATGTGTGTATGTATGCATGCATGCATGTGTGCGTGTATGTATGCATGCATGCTGCATGCATGTGTGTACAGAAGCCAGAGGATGCCAGGTGTCCTGCTCTATCACTGTCCACCTTATTCTGGTTCATGTCACTGAACCTGGAGCTGAGCTGATAGGCAGCAAGTCCCAGTAATCCTCCTGCTTCCACTCCTCACACTTCTGGGGTCACAAGCACAAACAACCTTGCCTAGTCTTATATGGGTTCTGGGATCCAGGCTGAGGTCCTAAAATGCTCTTCCACATGTGTCATATCCCTGCTCCTACTTTCAGCTTGTGGTGGCCCCTATCCAGTCTCTGCCCCTGTCTTCATTTCCTTCTCTCGACTGTGTCATTTCCTCTTCTAACAAATCACCAGTCACTGGATATAGGTCCAGTGTGGCCCCATCATAATAATGTCTGCAAAGCACCCATTGCCAAATAAGGTCATATTCTATGTAGACATGAATTTAGGAAGAAACACCATTCAGTGTCTGTATTTGTTACTTTTCTCTTCACTATCACCAAAATTCTTGAAAAGAAGAAACCTAGTAGGGACAGTTTATTTAGGCTTACAGTTAGGATTCAGTGCTTCGGGGCGAGGGAGACAGAGTGAAGAAGACCCAGTAATGGGGATGAAGAGGCTGGTCTTTGCAGACAGTTAAGAGTGAATAGGAAAGGGGGTGAGGCTTTAACACCTCAAAGCCCATCCTCAGCGGCTCACTTTCTCCAGCAAATCTACTTCCTCAAGGCTCCACAATAGTACCACCACCTAGGGATAAAGTTCAAAAACATACAAGTCTATGGGGGACATTCACGTTCAATTCACAGCCCCCAAATGAGAGGGCCGTGTGGTGGGAAAGGTTGAGAGCAAGTGGAAATGAGGTATAGGGGTGATATTTAGAAAACGGCACCCGGTCCGGCTTGTTTCCTGGCAACCACCATGTTACGCTGATCCTCAGCTCTGACCTGGGCTCCAGTTAGCTAGAGGCCCTGGCACCCACGAGGTGCCAGCGTGGGGGATGGCTCTGCCAATCCACCCATTGCAACCACAAAGCTGGGCTGAACCCCAGACAATATCTGCCATCCTCGCAGTACCCGGTAGAAATGAGACTCTTAAAGCTTAGTGATTATCTAAAGATTTATATATTTAGAAATGCTCAATCAACAAGATGCCCACACAATTAGAATTGCTACCCAATATCTAACTTTTTGATAGAAGTTGCTACCCAGGACAGCTTTCCACCCATCCGTGGTTCTCCATGGTCTATAGACTCCTCCTTCTCCTCCCCTTTCTCTACTTCTCCCCTCCCCTTCCTCTCTTTCTCTCCCAGCTCCACCTCCTCTTCTACTGACTAATCACCAAGCTCCAATGTGAATACAGTGTAGCAGAATAAGTATCCTGCTCAGTGAGGCCTTACACGATCAAGAACGCAGAGTTACCAGGGAAGGCCTGAGTTTCCAGAGCCTGTCACGCCAAGTGACAAGGACGCTCTGAGGCTAGCCAACAGTCACATCCCTCCTGTGACTGACATGCCCACTACACTGCATGTCTCCACAAGAAATGACAACACCTGTTCACTTGAAGACTGGTGTGAGAGTTTTCCAGTCAACAGTAACCCAAATGCCCACTGACAGGTGAACCAATGAATAACTGCGGTGCCCGCATCAGCAACCCACTGCTCGGTGACAGGAACAACCTACTGATGCATAGTAGACCCAGTGAGTGCCAGAATCGTGGTGGGGATCGTATTGGGGGGTGTAAGGTGCTTTGGGCTCTGTATTCACTAACAGCAAAGTCAGAGAGAGAGCAGAGTACTATGTGTACCAATAGATAGATGCCCTTTTTTTTGGAATGTTCCAAGCCTCCATTCCCTCCTAGGTGGAATTCTTGGTCTCCTGGGTGAGGATCTGGCATGGCAGCAGGAGCCAGTGCACAGAGCAGTGCCATCAAGGATGCTAGGGAAGAGAGGCTCCTGTCCTGCTCCTTGCACCCCTTCTGCCACCCGTGGCTCCTACACCCCAGGCCTCTGTGCTCTGGTCCTGCAGCCTCTTCCTTACCCAGGATCTCAGATCATTCACAGACTCCACTTAGGCAATCGTTTAAGCAGCTGGTGCTCAGAGGTTTTCACTGTGTTTCCCTCCCTTTTTTATTATTTCTTTGCCATGTGCGTTATGTAGTATATATGTGTGTGCGTGTTTGTCTACACATGCACAGGTGTGTAAGTGTGTGCATGTGAATGTAGGGAGCCGAGGTTAATGTCAAGTGTCTCCCCAGATCATTTCTACTTTGTGTTCTTTTTCTGTGTGTGTATGTGTGTGTTCTGTGTGTCTGTTATGTGTGTGTATGTCTGTGTGTCTGTGATGTGTGTGTGTGTGTGTGTTTGTGTGTCTGTGATTAGTGTGTATAATGTGTGTCTGTGATGTGTGTGTGTCTGTGTGTCTGTGATGTTGTGTGTTGGTGTGTGTCTGTGATGTGTGTGTATGTGATGTGGGGTGTCTGTGTGTCTGTATGATGTGTCTGTTGATGTGTGTGTGTCTGTGTTGTTGGTGTCTGTGAGTTGTGTGTGTGATGTGTGTGTCTGTGTGTCTGTGATGTTGAGTTCTGTGATGTGTGTGTGTCTGTGTTATGTTCTTGCGATGTGCTGTGTATGGATGTGTGTGTGCCTGTGGTATGTCGTGTGTATGTCTGTGATGTGTTGTGTTCGTGATGTGTGTTGTTTCTGTGATATTGTATGTGTCTGTATTGTGTAGCTGTTCTGTCTATGTGTTGTTGTGATTATGTTATGTGTATGTGTGATGTGGATGTGTAGTTCTGTATGTGTGTGAGTTGCTGGATTGTATGTGTATGTTATGTTATGTTGTGTATATTGTGTATGATGTGTATCTGGGTACTGTAATATGGGGACCGTGTGCACTCTCTGTGGAGGTCAGAGGACCACTTGGTGTTCTCTCCCTCCATCTTTATGTTGGTGCTGGTGATCAAACTCGGGTCCTCGGCTTGTGCGCCCGCATCTTTCCTTGCTGAGCCATCTCTCCAGCTGAATGTCAAGGTCACTGATTAGCTGGGCTGTTTAGCCAGTGAAATACGGAGGATTGCCCTGCCCCCAGTTAAGCACCTGCCAAAGCCTAACTTAGTTTTTGCTTTTTCTGTTGTGGAGACAGAGTCTCATACTATAGCCCAGGCTAGCCTCAAGCTTAAGGCAAGCCATCCTTGTCTTAGCTTCTTAGCGGCTAGGATGACGCATGTACCACCACATCCGTCTTTAGGTTCTGCTCAGAATAAAACAAAAAGAGAAGTGTGCAGCCCACCACAGCCTCCCTCTGCACCTGCTAAAAATAGTTGTAGCCTCCTCAGAGTGCAGCACCCATGTGGGCTTCCGGGGGAGGCTGTGGCAGCCTGCCAGTGTCAGCACTTTCCGGGTGCCTTGCTCCCCGCAGCAGAGAACAGGGAATTTGAGAGACTCATGGACAGATGCCCCTGCCAGGCCCAGGATACAGCTGGTGTACAAACCCGTGAGTATATCCCCCACAATGCCTCTGTGGCCCGCATAAGCAGAGCCGCTGAAGCTGTCTGTGTCCGGGTCTACTAGTGTTGATACTTCCCATACCTGGTCCTTTTGCTCTTGTCTGTGTGGGTATGCTTGGGGCCTTCAAACATGTCTCTTCACAGTTTTTACCCTCAGTGCTTGGGATGAAGCATGGGGCCTTGTACATGCCAGGAAAGCGCTCTACCACTGAGCTACACACATCCCCCAGCCTCAAGGTTTTTGTGATTGGGACTCTCTGTGTGACCCAAGATGACCAGAAATCCTCCTGCCTCTTCCTGCCCCAGTACTGGGATGACAGGCATGTACCGCCATGTGTGACCCCTTACTTTGTCACCTCCTAAATTAGATGTGTAGTCCCAACTGCAAGGGACCCTACATCACACTGGGCTGGACTTATGCAGAGCCCAGAACTGGCTCACGGAAGGCTCTCCACAAACCCCGACGTTCCGTGGGAACAATGTGTTCCTGTCTCTCCTGCTGTCACAGGTGGGTGCTTTGTTTCTTCTGAGCACACTGTCACAGTTGAGGAGCGCGGGTTGGTGTCCAAAGTGTGTTTTCTGGGAAGCTGGTCTGTTTGCAGCCCTCTCTAGGGAAGGGTAGATGAAATATGTCATGTCTACTTCCAGAAACATCGCTCAGAAATGTGCCCCACCAGGCAATCCTCTCTGCTGGGGAAGGATTCTTTCCCGCCACCCCCAGTGCTGTCAGCTGGTTCCTGTGGGTTGCTTATGCTCATGCATGTGAGGAGAGGAGTGGGGTGCTGTCTAGCAAAATACCCAAGGCTACCCCGGGACCTGAGAGCCATATCAGACATGTGCAGGTTGAGCCACTCCCCCTAGAAACCCTGAGCAAGGCTGGAGACCTCAGAGATGGTCTCCCCTTAGGAGCCACTGAAGCCCACCAGAATGTTTGGTTCCAGGCTAGAGGTTTGTGGGATATCTTGGGAAATGTACCCGAAAAGGCTTCGGAAGGGCAGAGGAAGTGACTGAGAAGGTAAAGCATTTATCTTTTAAGGATGAAGCTCAATCCCAAGACACACTTTAAAAAGTAAAGTCAGAAAAAATGAAAGATTGAGGCAGGAGGATCCCTGGGAATTCGTGGCCAGCTAGCACGCTTCCTTGGTGAAGTCCAGGCCAGTAAGAGACCCTGTCTCAAAGGAAGACATCTGAGGTATGACAATGACACCTGAAGTTTTCCTTCAACTTTTACACACACACATAAACACACAAATACATACACACATACACACAAAGCACATACATAACACACACACACAAATACACACATACATACACACAAATACACACATACATACACACAAACACACATAACACACATAACACACAGCCTGTGTACATCACACTCAGGTGCACCCACACATGCTCATGCCACACTTATGCATAAAAGAAAGAGTAAGAGAGACTTTCAAAAGCCCCAAGATCTCTTTGTTCATCAGAGACAAGAGACAGTTTAATGGGATTAAATTAACTTCAGTAGGTTGAAAATTAACCAGAGCTGCAGTGATGGATCGCACCTTAAGTGTAGTCCCAGAACTTGGGAGGCTGAAACAGGAAGATCATGAGTTAGAGACCAGTCTCAGCAACTCATTAACTCCCGGCCAGCCTAGAGAGAGAGGAAGACCCTCTCTCAAAAAGAACAGGGAAAAGTTGGAGGCTGGAGAGTGACTCAGGAAGTTAAAGTAAAGCAAGGGGGTCAGAGTTCAGATCTAGAACCCACATAAAGGCTAGTGGGTATGTCAACCTGCTTTTAATTCCAACTTCAAAAGGTAGACACAGGGAATCCTTGGAGCAAGCTGACTATTGAGACTAGCCGTGTGGATGAGCTCTGGGTTTGATTGAGACACCCTGCCTCAATAAGGTAGAATAAGATGGAAGAGAAATTGAAAGTGATTCCCCAGCTTCAACCTCAGACCTCCATACACATGTGCACATGAAAAAAGGAAGAGAGTGAGAGCAGGAGAGACAGACAGACAGACGACAGACAGACAGACAAAGAGCCAACAAGGCTTAGAGGTACCTTTGAAATAAGCATACAGTACATCCGTGCCATACAGTCACACTGTGGCGCAGAGGGTTCAGGGCCACCTCGGTTGTCACACCTCCAGGTAGACCTGGAGCTCACTGGAAACCATCAAGTCTGGCTCACTGGGTAGACACACACTGACACTCCAGACAGAGGTGAAAAGACTTAGAGACAGGAAGAGCACTTCCCGCAGCCCTGAGCCAGGTCAGGCTTCAGAGAGTACTTCTGACAGGCTTCTTGTTTCATTACTTGGGGTCGTATCACTGGCACACACATGAAAGGCTACTCACTGGCAGCTGACTTCCTGTCATCCAACGGCATGTCAAGAAGTCAGAAGTGGTCCCTAGGCATGGACTCCCAAAGTCACTCACCTGCGTTCAGAGTCTGTGTACTGTGTTTTCAGTAAAGTGTAGGAAACGCTGAGCATCAAAGAGATACGGTCTTCTGTTTACTGAGTCTCTCTCTCTCTCTCTCTCTCTCTCTCTCTCTCTCTCTCTCTCTCTCTCTCTCTGTTGTCAATATGTAGCTCTGGTTGGCCTGGAACTCACAATGTAGACTAGGTTGGCCTTGAACTCACCAAGATCCACCTGCCTCTGCCTCCCCAGTGCTGGGATGAAAGGCGTGGGACACCATGCCCGTGATCTAATATTTCAATAAAGAAAATAAAAGAGGACCTAAAAGTTTTGCCAACAATGTCATTTAAAGACACTTTTACACTACACATAGGTCATTAAAAGGAAGAAGAGGGTGTCTGTGCCCTGAGAAAGAAAGAAAACCGGAGTATAGTAAGACACTCATGCCCGACCCTCTCACTGTACTCGGATGGGTGGAAAGAGTGAATCAAAGTTTTGTTTTGTTTTGTTTTGAAGTCTCAAGATCACCAGAGGCTTCAAAGCAGGTGAGCAAGTCTCCGGGAAATTACTCAAATTCTGTTCAAGTGTCTTGTGGTCTCAGGAGCTCTCCGCAGCTCTCTGCAGGAGGGATGTATATAATCTGAATTAGCTATGGCTTTCCTTGGCTGGCTAGTCCTGTCACCCACCCCACCCCACCCCCCACCACCCCACCAGCTCCCTTCTCTGTGTTTCCTTTCTTCGTTTCTCTTTCCCTTTCCCACCCCTGCACCTGTTTGTGCTAAATAAAACTGAGTTCTTGTTCCCCTTTCTCTCAAAAGCCCTAGTCGCTGTCTGACCCCAATGCAACATCCCCCCTCTCTACACATGCACACATTACACACACACACACTCGGTCACACATGCATGTGTACACACCACACACACACATACTCACTCACACTCATGTGTACACACCACACACACATACACACGCATGTGTACATACCACACATACATGTACACACACACGAATACACACAGGCCATGTTTTTTTCTAGAATTTGAATTTTATCCCTGCCCCCCAGCACTCCACAAAAGTTCCTCCCACAATTCCAGGTTCTCCAGCTTTGTTTCCTCAGGTTTGAAAAGCTGTAGATAATTCTCCATTGACAAGCTATGGGCCTTCCCCCAGGCACAAATCCCAGCATTCAGTTCCCTTACCCATAACGTCCTCTCTCTCATTCTCTGTGTCTTGAACCAAAAAACCAATATTCATGGCCAGGTTGTCTTGGGGATGAAGTCTACTTGAATTTGTACCTGGTCCCTGCTCCCAGAAGCTCCGAAAATTGTAGCTACTTTTATTTTCATTTACAGAGGTGACATTTATAGAGCCTAAAACCCACCATCTCTTTTTTTTTCCATTTTTTATCTGTGTGTGTGTGTGTGTGTGTGTGTGTGTGTGTGTGTGTCAGTGAACGAAAGAAGGGGCATCAGATCCCCTAGAGCTAAAGTTACAGTTGGTTGTGAGCCACTCAGTATGGGTTCTAGGTCCTCTGCAATGACAGGATCCACCCACTCAGGACCCCTGAGCCACCTCTTCAGCCTTGTGTGTGCGTGTGTGCACATGTGCGCATGCACGTGCACGTGTTAGGAGAGCCTTTCACTGTCCTGACTAAACACATATACAAACACGGCCCTGGGCTTTACCAACTGAGCCATCTCCCCAACCCAATATTCACCATTGTTGTTAAACGTAACATTTTTGTAGCATCTCATACATTGAGGAAATGTTGCAGTCATCATTTCTACCTAGTTACAAAATAGCCTGAGTGTGTGTGGGGGGGGGGTGTGTGCTTATATGTTTGTGAATACATGTGTATATTCTACCTAGTTACAAAATAGCCTGAGTGTGTGGGGTGGGATGTGCTTATATGTTTGTGAATACATGTGCATATGTGTGTGTGGGCATGCACACATGTGGAGGTCTTAAATTCACCTTAGGTGTCTTCCTCAATTTCTCTATACTGTATTGTTTAATTATTCACTCATTGATTTAGGGAAAGAGAGAAAGAGAGAGAGAGAGAGAGAGAGAGAGAGAGAGAGAGAGAGAGAGAATGACATGCTGTATATATGGAAATCAGAGGACAGCTTGCTGGAGTCGACTTGCTCCTGCTGCTTTGTGGATCCTGGGATCAAGTTCAAGTTGTCAGACTTGAAGGTAGATGCTTATGCCCTCTACAGCATCTTACCTTATTTTCTGAGACAGGCTCTCTCACTACCCCTGAAGCTCACTGATTCAACTAGACTGGCTGGCCACCAAGCCCGTCTCCACCTTCCTAGTGCTGCGATTACAGGATTGCACTGCTGTCCTGGCTTTTTACATTGGTTCTGAACTCACATCCTCACACTTGCAATGCGAGTACTTCATCCATGGAGTCATCGCCTCAGAACAAGTTCCAAAATATTCTTATTCTACAAAAGGAAGCCTGGTAGCCACTTGCAGTTACCCTCTTCCATGCCTCTTCTCAACTGTAATCATCCCCAGGATTTGAGGGAACGTTGGGTACCACCATTTATGAATGCTCATGGCCCTGTTGTAAAGTGGCACAGCATTTGCAGAAAACCTCCGCACATCCCCTGTGTGCTTCATACACCGCTAGGATGCTTATCATCATCAGTACAACGCGCGGCTGTGTAAATAGTTGCTCTGCTGTATTGTTTAGGGGTTGCAGGCAAGGAGAGGAGTGTGAGCCTGGGGAGACGGCTTGGTGAACGCCTTAGTTTTATTTCCTGTGGTCACAATAAAATACTTTGACAAAAGCAAGTTGGAAGACAAAGAGTTTATTTGGCTCACAATTCCAGATTACAGTCCGTCCCAGTGGGGAAGCCAAGGCAACAGGAACTTGAAATAGCCTGTCACGTCCACAGTCAACAGCAGAGAGAAGTGAATGCATGCTCATTTGCTTGTGCTCAGTTCTTTTTCTCCACTTGGTACCGTCTGGATTCCCTGCCTAGGGAATGGTGCCACCTACAGTGGGCAGGTCTTCTTAGCCCAATTAACATAGTCAAGGCAATCTCTTGAGCAACCATCACTCTACCTAGTTAGAAAATATCTTCTTGAGTGTGTTGGGATGTGTGTAAATACTTGTGTATGTGCATGTGTGTGTACACATGTGCACACACATAGAAGTCAAAAGTCTACTTGAGGAATCTTCTTCAATGGCTCCCTCTACTTTTTTCATATTTATTTGAGTATCAGAAATTTGGGGTGAGGGGTTACAATGTATAATATGGAGGTCAAAGGACAACTTCCTGGGGTCTGCTCCACCATTGTGGGTCCAGGGGACATATGCTCCAGACCAGCCGGGTCTAAACAATCCCTCATTGAGACTCCCTTCCTGGGTGATTCTAGATTGTGGTATTGACAGCTGGAACCAACCAGCACAGTAGGTAAAGTGCTTACTGTGAAGACATGAGTTCAGTCCCCAGATCTCACCTAAAAAGCCAGGTTATAGTGGTACATGCCTGCAACTCCAGCTCACAACGGGCAGAGGCAGCGAGATCCAGGGGCTCACTGGCCATCTAGCCTAGCGAATCGCTGAGCTCTATGTTTAGGGAGAGGGCTTATCTCGAAAGAAAGAGAGGGGGGAGGGGGATCAATAGAGGAAGACACCCACCTTCAACGTGTGGCCTCCACATGTACAAGTGAGAACACACACACACACACACACACACACACACATTTATATGTCTATAGAAACCTTGGGTATTGTATTTCAGATGCTTTTGGCTCTAGGGTCTGGGGAAAAGTTATATCTGTATTGAATGTTGCCAGTCCTGACTTTGGGTAACTCTTGGCTGTGAAGAGCAGACCCCTCTAACCTGCTTCCTGACTCTCTAGATTTTCCCATTGTTTGTCGGTGGATTGTGTCTCTCCTCATAACCCCCCCCCAAAGCTCATCATCTGACAGCATGTGTCAAACAACATTCCTTTTTACAGCTGAGTAATATTTTACCCAGGCACAAGCGCTCTGTGTTTCGGATGTGAGTGGCTTTGTAGGTCCAGGGCTTTGGGGACCACACAGAGATGGATGACATGGCGTTGGGGTGGGAGGGGAGGGCAATGCCCAGTGCCAGATGCATTGGAAGAACCAGAGGAGTGCTGATACCCCTGCCTCTGTTCCCTATTCACCCCGTTGTCTGCTTTATGCAGGCTGAACCCAAGCTGGCCCTTCCAGGAAGCCAGTTAGAGAAGCCGGCAGCTACTGCCAGCCTTCCCGAGCTGCCATTTGGCTCTACTCCGGAACACATTACAGCAATTAATTACATCCAACCCTTGATTATCTCAAGTAATAGGGGACAGAATAACAGAGCTAATTGAAGATCGGGGGTGTGGGAATGGAGGGGCCCATTCCATAGGAGAGCTATTTACTTTGTGGTTAATTACTGGTAAAGAAACCCTTTCTGGTCCCCCCCTACTCTCACATACACACCATCTCTCTCTCCCATGCCGAAGCCTAACATTTAATTGGATTCGAAAGCCTATTTTTGTTCTCAACATAGTGGCTGCTCAATTAATGTATTTAACTAGCAGGTTCCCCTGGTGGTGCCTTGGCAGAGCTTTGGGGGATGGAAGAGCGGGCCAGTTTCTGGAGCTACCCACTCCTCCATGGAAATGCTCCTTGTTATGATCATGGTGGGATCAAGAGATCCACATGAAGGCATTGGGCTGGATTCTTCTGCAAAGGCTGCTTCCAGGCATACAGGAGAAAGATAAGGGGGCAGAAGGGCAATCTGAATCCTTCTCACATGGGGCATCAGTCCAGACATTGACAAATGGCTGGTGGCTGTTGTTCACAGCAGATCTGTCTCCCTGCAAGCATGTTACACTTTGTTACTCTTCTCTTCTGCTCCCGACAGTGAAAAGCTAAGACCTTCTACCATGTTCTGCTGTCCCCGCCCCCCAAAACGGACATCCTACTTGTCCATTTTCCAGGAAGTCCAGCCAAGTCTAACCTCATCCCAGAGCAGATCACGGACACTCAAGCATGAACGAGCAGAAAGGCAGCCGGCTGCCTTTTCAGCTCCTGGCACTACCCAGGATACCACGTCCATACCCTCTCCTAGCCGCAGCCTGCTCCTCCCTCCTGTCTGTTGCTGGTTTATTAGTGACTCGTTCTGTTCTCCATTTCTGAAATGGACTGAGGGCCAGCTGTGCTCAGATGGCACAGCTCAAAGGCATCTCTACCCAGGTCTCCAGGAATATCTTTCCTGAAACTCACCCAGTAACAATGCCACAGTGTGCAACAGTAGCCAGTTCCTTGCAATCTGGTACATGCTGGCTGGTGTCTGGTTGTCAGTTCTCTAAGAACTAGAATCCTACACCAGGCTTGAGATGTATCACAGCAGTAGATGTCTGAGTAGAGTCCCCCAGTGAGGGGCTAGAGGCATGATTCGGGGTAGAGTTCTGCTAGAAGTGCAAGGTTGCTTTAGATGCTATCCCAGCATGAAAGGAAGGAAGGGAAAGAAGGAAAAAAGGAAGAAGGGAAGGAGGGAGGGAGAAAGGGAGGGAGGAACAGAAGAGGAAGAAGGGAAGGAGGGAGAGAGGGGTGGAGGGAGGGAAGGTGAGAGGGAGAGGGAGAAGGAGAAGAGAGAAAGAAAGAAAGAGAGAGAGAGAGAAAGAAAGAAGAGGAAGAAAGAAGAGGAAGAAAGGACATTAGGAAGAAAGGATAAATTACTAGAAGAACATAAACAGAACCAAACTCCATAATCCTCCATTGAGCGAGGACTGTTTTGCGGGGCTGTAGAAAGCGTTCCTCCATTCTGATGCCACCCCAGGCCAGGAGCACCCTGCAGGCACCCATCCCTCCCTAGGGATGTGGTAAAGCACAGTGTTGCAGGAAGGAGCCCATACAGTGTTTGGCCTGTGGGACAGTCACTGCCTCCTCACTACTCTCCCAGTATAGATGGTTTGTGACAAGAAGGCTGTGTCCCCGCAGGTCAGTACTGAAGGGACGCCTCTTGTAGACTTCAAGCTCATGACTGATGGAGAGGGAGAGATGGATTGGCACTTAGCAGCAAACTGCAAGCACAGCAAAACATGGGGATGGGGGGGGCGGGGGGGGACAAACGAAGGGCAGCAAGCCCACAGGCAGGCAGGCTGCTGCGGCTGGCGGTGGCAGAGGCGGCAACCCTCCCCACACATGGGGCTTGGGAAGAAGGTCTTATCAGCTGAAGGGAAGCTGCTCTGACAAGTGAACGAGAGGCAGCATTTATCCATTGGAAATCAATCCACTCATAAATATTAAACATCCACTTATGTAAGATGCTTGCTAAGCCCCGGGGTGTACAAGGAAAGATGAGAGGGGTCCTCACCTGGAGATAACTCCACAGTAGATATCAAACGATAGGGATGTCCCCAGGGGAGGGGATTTCAAGTCAAAGACCCTAGCAAAATGACCGACGAGGGTGCCCCAGATTTCTTCCTAAATTCTACCAAGGATGAAGGGAATTGTACAGAGCAATGTAGGGGAGGAAGGGAAGACATCCAATTCTTTGTGTTTGACCCCTTCCTGTTTGCTTAAGGTAAGATTGTATGCTCTTTCCCCAAGACTCCACCCCTCTTCAGATCTAATTTGTCACCAACAAACATGACTGGCCTGAAGCTCTCACAGGACGGGAGGTCTCTCTTCCTTATTTGTGGCTGCTCTGCCCATGAGATCCAGACACCCAACTAACTCAACAACAGAAAGAACCGCCAACCACGAAAGTCCATAGGACAAACCCACCTCCTGCTTGTTCTGCTGCTTGTGGGATCTGCTGAACCCACAGCTTTGACCTCACTGAAACACTCCGGGGAAATGAGGAAGACTGTTACTAAGCAAAGCCCAAGACCTCTGTTCCCTGCACCCAGTGTTAGCCAAACCCAGGGTTAGCAAGACCTAAAGACCTCTTGAGAAAGACCTTGGAGTAGAACTGTGAATGTGGTTCAGTGCTCACCTGGCATACATGAAGCCCTGTGTTCCACCCCTGGGTCACATAAAATAGGTATGGGGGTACACTCCTGTTATCCCAGCCCTGTGGAGGTAGAGGCAGGAGAATCAAGCTCATCCTTAGGTATATAGTGAGAGAGGGAGACAGAGAGAGACAGACAGAAAGAGATGAAGAGAGACAAAAAGAGACAGAGAGAGAGAGAGGAGAAAAGACAGACAGACCAACCTTGAAGTCCCAGGCAACAATAGCAGAAGCTCCTCCTGAGTCCCTTCCTAGACACTCTCCTGGTGTGACTGGGCGTGGCGGGGAGCTGGGGTCTCTGATTGAGGAGGATCCTGGTATGATAACAGGAGAATTAGAAAACTGGACACCTAAATCAAGTTTGGCAGAACATACCAGTAATCCAGGCACTGGAAGGATGAGGCAGGAAGACTGTTGTTGGGTCTGAGAGAATGCCAGCTACACAGGTTGCCATGAGCTGTACAGCGAGACTTTGTCTCAAAATAAAAATACAGAGAGAGAGAGAGAGAGAGAGAGAGAGAGAGAGAGAGAGAGAGAGAAGCCTCAATCCAGCACGATGTGCTATTATAAAGAAGTTGAGGACTACACTTTTCATTATCAACCCAGTTATTGGGAAAAGTTGGCCGAGTTCTCTTCAAATACATAGAAATGGGTTTGGAAGGGCAAGCTGCAGTCACCTGCCCCTGCGATACTTCATAACACATGTGGCCTGGCAGCTGGAAATGCATGGAAAATCAATCGCCACATTGATTCTCTGCAGAAGTTCAGTGCATCTTATAAATGCAAAAGCAAGTCCAGCTCAGTCTTTGAGCTGCAGCCCAAAGGGCCTCAGGGGCAGCCCCCCAAACTACAGAGCCAGCTCTGGCCTGAGAGATAACGTCACTGTCGCTGCAGGCAGTGGCCCTGTGATCTGCTGAGATTCATACTCATCCTTCACATACTGGTAGCCAGAACTACAGTCCAAGTTGCCCGGGCCTCCACTCCTCTCTTTCCCCTTCCTTGGCACGCACCTTCCCAGCAGCTTCTCTTCCCAAGTGAGTCTTTGAGCTTCTGCATGATTCTGTCCTTCCCGTGTGGCTCTTTCCTGTCTCCTTCCTCAGCTCTGGACATCTGTGTTGCTCACCTGTGTCTTCTTCTTGTGGGCTGAACCTTACTAGAGTCAAATTTCCCCCTTGCCTTTGTATTCTTATGACTTGTATATTTAGTATTGTTTTAAGTTATTTGAGTAAATAAGTGAATGAGTCAGTTATGAATGAATGAGTGAATGAGTGAATGGGTGAATAAATGAGTGAATGGGTGAATAAATGAGTGGATGAGTGGATGAATGAGTGAATGAGTGGATGAATGAGTGAATGGGTGAATGAATGAGTGAATGGGCGGATGAATGAGTAAATGAATGGATGAATGAGTGAATGAGTGGATGAATGAGTGAATGAGTGGATGAATGAGTGAATGAGTGGATGAATGAGTGAATGAGTGGATGAATGAGTGAATGAGTGGATGAATGAGTGAATGAGTAGATGAATGAGTGAATGAGTGGATGAATGAGTGAATGAGTGGATGAATGAGTGGATGAATGAGTGAATGAGTGGATGAATAAGTGAATGAGTGGATGAATGAGTAAGTGAATGACAGATGAGTAAGTGAATAAATGAATGAGTGAATGAGTCAAGGGAAAAGTGAATGAGGGTGTGAGTGAATAAGTAAGTGGGATCATGAATGAATGAATGAGTGAATAAGTGAGTGAACAAATGACTAGAAAAGTGGCTGAATGAGTAACTAAATGAATCAATGATGAATGGCCTTGACTGAATGATAAATGATTACAATGAGTGAATGAGTGAACGGTGGTTGAATGGAAGAGTGGGCGAATGAGAGAATTAATGAATGAATGAATGAATGAATGTGTACTGGGGTGAGTGAGTCACACAGCCCGGTCACTCTGGAATGTGCTCTTCACCAGATTTTGCAGGGTCTCCCTGGGTGATGTCCAGAGGCCTGGCCTCATCTTCCATCCTGACCTGGTCATACCTGCCTGAGGCATGAGGTATGAGAGAAGATAGAAGAGAAAGTTTAAGAATTCTGCTGCCCTCCTTGGATGCTGTCTGGGCTGGGTCTCCTATTTGATGATCCTGGTGACTTTTCTATGCAATTAGAGACCATCTAACCTTTCTCTTAGCAGGTTACTGGCGGTCCCAAGCATTTATGTGGTAGCCTGTCTCCCTAGAGCAGGATTCTCCTGGTGAATGAATGGATGAATGAGTGAATGAGTGGATGAATGAGTAAATGAATGGATGAATGAGTGAATGAGTGAATGAGTGGATAAATGAGTGAATGAGTGGATGAATGAGTGAATGAGTGGATGAATGAGTGAATGAGTGGATGAATGAGTGAATCAGTGGATGAATGAGTGAATGAGTTAATGCTAGCAGGAGGCACTGACTACCCCATGTCTGCTCTATGTTCCCCAAACTCTCCAGATCAAAAGATAACTGCCTACCCTGCAGGGCCATAGCATTTGCCATCATCAAGTTTGTTTTTTATTTTTATTTTTATTTTTATTTTTGTTTTGTTTTGTTTGTTGGCAGATGTTGAGCGTAGCTCTGTGACATTGCTACATCATCAAGTCTCCTGTCGTTACAGCATTTGATTCCACAACTATGTTTTAATTTTTTTATTTGAAACTAGGTCTCATGTATACCAGGCTGGCCTCACACTATGTGGTCAAAGATGACCTTAAACTCCTGATCTCTCTGCCTCCATTTCCTGCGTGCTAGAATTACAGGCATGTACCACCATGCCCAGTTTATGCTAAGGATGGGACCCAAGGCTTCATGTATGCTTTGCAAGCACTCTCCTAACTGTATACCCCCAGCCCTCTACAGCCATGTACTCAAGTCACATAACATTACCAGACATCAACAGTGGGTTCCCAGCTTCCTCTCAACCCTAACCATAAAATGACAGGCAAGATGTCCCTGCGTACACCGGAGGAACAAATTTCATTATGCCTGCAGCTGGTGCAAGGGGTCCACCTGGGAAAGCACTCAGGGGTTTTGATTAGAATCAGCATGTGTCTTCTGTCCCTACAGGCCACAGCAGGAGGGGACAGTATTTCATTACCATCAAAGCAAGTCTCCCCTTCCCCTGCCAGCCACTCCTACAAGTTTCCTGGGAGCTCTAAAGTAGGTGACCTCACTCTGGGACTTGTCCTGCCCTGGGTCTGGTGGCTCCCCCATGCTGTGCTGTGCATGCAGCCCTGGGATCAGTACAGGACAAGCATCCATAAGGAGCCAGGCTGAAGAAGCGGTGTGTGTTCCACAACCTTTTAAATCTGTCTCTCCTAATCGTGCTTCCCTTCAAATGCTTTTCCGCAGGACTACTAGAAAAATGAGTGTGGTGGGGCATGGGGGAGCGCTATCCCTGGAAAGATGAGAAGTGTGTGCCCTTCCAAGGTTCAGTGTCATGGTACAAGTCTGAAACCACTAGAAAAAATGTTTGGGGGGTGGGGAGTGGGAAGAGATGACATTTGGGTATCTATCGCCCTTGGGCTCTGAGCTTGGTAACATACCACGGCCTCTGTGATTGCTAATCTGTAGCATCAGTTTGACTAGAGTTATTTCTGTGTGTGTGTGTGTGTGTTGTGTGTGTGCATGTGTGTGTGCGCGCGCTCGCGTGTGTGTGTGTGCACCTGCGTGTGCATGCACACACATGCACGTATGTATGCAGGCGTGCGTGCATGTATACACATGCACACACATGTGGTGGGCATGCAAGGCACGGATACATGTGGAACTCAGGGGAACCAGCTCTATCCTTCAACCATGTAGGTCCCAGGGATCAAATTCAAGCCTTCAGGCTTGCTGACCAAAAGTGCCTTTATCTTCAAGCTATTTTTCAGCCCTGTTTGACTAGATGTATAGTCACCATAGACACAAACCTCGGGGTGTATCTGTGAGGGACTTTCTAGATTAAGGAGGAAGTCCTGCCCTAAGTGTGGGTGGCATCACGCCTTAGCTGGGATCTTGGGCTGAATAAGAAGGGAGAAAGTGAAACCTATCATTTGTTGCTCTCTGTGTCCTGACTGAGGATGTCATGTGACCAGCTGCCTCACACCCATGCTGCTATGATGAGCAGAGGTACCTTGTACCATGAACCAAAAACAAGCCCTTCCTCCCTATAGGTGTTTGTCCAGTGTTTGATCACAACAGGGCAAATGGCTAGCACTCCTTCCCCGGCTTCCCGTGGATGGATGGATGCTCTCCCGTCTTAGATGATACCAAGTAGATATGTTTACTCCACAGACCCTTGATCCTCTGCCAATGTACCCCAAACAGCAGACAGGCATAGTTCCCTAAGGACTGTGAATGCTGGTGTTTAGGAGCTGCCTGAGCTGGTGGGCTGCTCTTGGCTGGATGATGTGAAAACCTCAGACTGTGATGCAGATGAGGTAGTGGGTACCCGCTAACTTAAAAAAAGCTGACAAGGGAAGGG